>CM076576.1:40318662-40450985 GCA_034641835.2 Pinus albicaulis
TTAAACTACACATTTCACAATACAATCCCTCACCATCAGTCCAGCTGTGGCTTTCGAAGGCAACTGAAGATGCTATGAGCAGCTTAATATATCTAAATTTGCAGAAAAGAAACTAATACTAAACTACACATTTCATAATACAATCCCTCACCATCAGTCCAGCTGTGGCTTTCGGAGGCAACTGAAGATGCTATGAGCAGCTTAATATATCTAAATTTAACTACTGAAGCAAATGAGCAAAACTGAAATGAACAAAGCAATACTTAAATTAAACAGAAACTATGAAAAGCAAATTAGCAGCAGAACAATGTTAGTTCCATGTCATTAGTCAAAAAGCTATGAAAATGCCCGGGCTGCCTATCTATAACCTGAAACAAGAACACTGATCAGTGATTATCAACATAAAACATGAAAGACAGAAATGAAATGGAAATTATAGAAGTGTATAAACAGAAATGAAACAAATTCAATGTATGAACATATGAATGGATTATGACACAATGAGCTTTAAAGAAACGAAATGAGAAATATACACTAATGCACAAAACCTTAGCTGAGCAGGGGCCCTCTACACCAGCCTTGGCAACGGTCCTCAAATACGAATTAAGTTGGAAAACAGAGTCTTCTTATATTAAAAAGTAGTCATTACAGAATGGTGATGTTACGGCACAAGTGCAGCGTAATCACACTACAGAGCAGACTAATAAAAGATAACAGAGACTAACATTCACTAACTCTATATGCGTATGCAAACACATTATATATAACAAAAGAAATATAACTGTCTCCTAAAGTTCATGCTGGTGAAGAGCACGTAGACCACTACGTCCACGGATCTAGGATCATGGCCGTGTTGGAAAGTAAATCTACGAGAGGTGGATGCTTGAATTCGACTATGGAGCCCTGTACAGATGTCAATTTATCCTCCGCAGGCTTAGAAACAGCCGTATGAATCTTCATGTGACACGAAACAGAGTCCTACCGACATGAGACTCCATGGTTGACTTCCATGTGGACGCCTTTGACCGCGACTTCTTTGGATGAGTTTGCTTGAACCAATAGGACACGAACCATGTCCACGTCATTCCTGACCTGCCCATGTGGCTCGTTTCCCTTGTAGACACCTGTAGCATAGAGTTTCACAAAATAGCTGCGGAAAGTTGCAGCAGCTGCGGAAAGTGGCAAGATTCCTCAGCTGAATGAACAAAATCTAGATCAAATAGCAAACACAAAAATATAATTAAAAACCATGTTAGATGCTCTTTTGCACATGATATTGACAATTTGGGAGGTTTAGGTGAGTGAAAAAGGTATGGAAAAGTGTATGGAAAAAATGCAAATTTGGGACTCAACATACCCCCACTGTGAAGGTGTTGCATGTCCTCATGCAACCAAAATTTTGATACTCTTTGTTCAGTTCATGTGCCTTGATACTTCAGCCAACACATCCAATCCTCTCCTCTTCTTCCTTGGTACTGCCAACATTCTGGGTTTCTTCATTAAGCACCTAAATTTGATATTTACAAGTGCTCTGCTCAATTTCTGGCATTTCCTTTTCAATTTCTTATTCTTCTTCTGCCATATTCCCAAATGTAGCATGGTATTATCATGGATGATGTTGTCCAGTTTGCCTTGTTCTTTCAATGTCTCATTTTCATTTTTGATGTGCCTATTTAAAAGCTCCAGCTCAAAAATTTCCTGTTTTAGTGATTGAACTAAATCATCCTGCAATGTATGAAGCTGAATGGAAGAAGTACTTGGACCTGTGGCTGCCTTTTCCAAAGATTCTATATAGTCATATACTTCCTGCTGCTTGGGGTCTATTTCAGGTGTCATTTTTATTGGGCTGTCCCCATAATGCCGTGAAGGAGAGTTATTTTCAAAATCTGCCTGAGGAGGGCTTACATCAATATCTTGCTGAGAATAGGATGGAGTATGTTCAATGTCTGATTGGGAATGAAATGAACCAGGTTCACTAACTAACTGAGATGGACTATGGTCAGCTAGGGACTGTTCAGATGTCTCCTCACCCAAATCAATGAAATGAGGACCCTTAATTTGTGTTTTCCTCAATTTCCCCTTAAGTCTGCTGCTTCTCCTCACACGCTGTGGTACACTACCCTTTTGTTTTTGTTTTCCTTTCTCTGCCTTCTTGGATATAGATGACTGTTTTTGAAGATAAACTAATCTTTCGGATAGCACTTGATGATCTTCTTCTTCAGAAGAAGGAGTTTTATGTACAGCCTCAATAGTTTCTTTCTCTTTTGGTGTTATTGGCTTCTTACCCTTGATTTCCTTCTTCTTCCTTTTTACCAGTCTCTCTTCCCTATCAGTTCTTTCCATAGTAGTAGTAGGAGTATTTTGGATTTCATCAATTATTCTTTTCCTCCTACTTCTTCTTGCTGTGCTAGCTGCAGGAATTTCCTGAGTAGGAGTAATTTGGGTTTCAACGTTTATTCTTTTTCTTCTACTCCTTCTTGTTGAACTACCTTCAGGAATTTCCTGAGGTTCCTCAAAGAAATTTCTAACCAGAAATTGTTCCCATGTATCTTTCTTTTCCTTTAACTCCTTTTCAATCAGAATTTTTACAAGGCCGTGGTGATATAGATGGGGCTCTACATCTCCTAAGTGTTTCTAAACAGTCACAGCCATTTTCTTCAAGCTATTGAATAGAAAATATGGGATATTGAGAGTTTGATTTTCTAGAAAATTCATCAATAGCCTGGTATGGTACATATACATGGACCCAAAACGGCCTTCACATGTAATGAATTTCTGAACAAATAGCAGTAAAGTAGCCCATTCTTCTTTCAATGCATGCACAGGAATTCCTCTTTTAAAAACAGTTATGTCCATACCTTGATTTCGTAAGATTGTTCTCCATGCCTCATCACTGATGCTTTTATTTTTAAACCAACGCTCCCCCTCCTGAAGAAGTTCCGTGGCTGTTGCTATAGATGCTTCATTGACCGCAAACTTGAGGTCTCCAATCTCTGCTTCCAAGCCATTAAATGACCTTGCAAATGCTTTCGTAACTTCTTTGTGATAACCTCTGAATTTCTGGATAAAACGCAGCCATTTTGCTTTCTTCAATATCTCCTTTACTTGTGGATATCCCTCTATAAACTTAGGTCCTTCCGGCTCTGCTCTTAGCAATTTACCCATTTCTCTTTTCTGCTTTTCACAACTTTGCCTGTGTGAGGGTTCAAATGGAAATAGAACGATTGAATGCACAGGAACGAGCACAATGACTGTGGGAATGTTTCATAAAATGGAAATGAGCACCATAAACGGAATGGAGTGAGACTGTGGGTAGATATCTGAGAGTGAGAATGAGCACAAGGAACGAAATGGAGTGAGACAGAACAGAGTGGGGTTTCGTAAACACGGCAGAGACACGACAAAGAGATTAACAAAGTATAACACATTCGGCAGCGTTTTGAATTTTGCTGGCTGCGCAATAAATATGAGCACGTTTCAATCAACGGTTATGAATTCATGCGGCTGTAAGAGTCCTTGGTCAAATCAAATACGTCTCATTATCTCCGGTGGGATATTGGAACATGAGTGAAAATCGGAATTTTAATGATGAAACTGTTTGTGAATGAATGCAAGAGGATAATATGGAGATCGTGAAAGGTTACGGAACTGTCAATATAATCATTGCACGTAATGGATAGAGCTCATGGTTCAGAAATATATAAAAATGTGTTTTTCAATGCTATTTGAAATAAATTTTATTCATACCTTTGGAATCTTTGCCTTTTTCCTTGGTCTTCAACTAATTGATCTCCATTGGTGTCTTGAATGCTCCATGTCTTCATTTTTTATCCTCTCACCTGCATTTTATTTCATAATTATGGAAATAACATCTGACTGTACATTCTCTTTGAAAACAGAGTAGTAGCTGCGGAATCTGCTTCTGGCTGCGGAAACTGGAGTCAGCTGCGGAAACAGATGTCAGCTGCGGAAACTGACACATCTATTACTTGGATGAATGGAAATGATCAAATGACAAATGACCAGATAGAAATGGTCATGAAAAAGATTTTTATTGATGGAATGGAATGAAATGGATAAAATGAAGTGGAATGAAGTGAAATGGAAATGAAATGAAATGGAATGAAGTGGAGTGGGTGGTGACAAAGCTTGTGAAATGAAAGAGAGATTTTTTTTTTTGGAAAATATAGAGTGTCAGGTGTTCCTGATTTTCACCCTATATTTTCTGTATAAGACTGCCAATCAGTGATTGGTTTTCAGGCTTATACAATTTTTTTTTTTTTTTTAATTGAAAAGAACAAAAGCTAGGCTGGTGGAGAAGAAGAATTCTTCTGTACCAGCCTGATTGCAGAAATTTCTTGAAACATTTTGACAAAATCCTCTTTTGAGAGTGGCTTATGATAAACTTTCAGTCTATGGCCATTCACAATAAGAGGAGTTTGAAACTCATCAATGGTCTTGATTCTTACCGCTCCATTGCTAAAGATCTTGTCAATCTCATATGGCCCAAGCCAATGAGTCTGAAATTTTCCTTGAAAATCTTTAAACTTAGAATCAAATAACAATGCCCAATCTCCTTCTTGAAACTTCTTCTCTTTGATGTACTTGTCATGCCATTTAGCTCTTTGATATTGAACTAGATCAATTCTTAGAATTGCCTCTTGTCTGATCTCATCTAGCTCATTCAATTGCTCCATTCTATGCTTTTGGGCTTCTGATAAGTCCATCCCCAACTGAACTGCTATCTTGAAGGTCTTGACATGGAACTCAATGGGGAGCAAGACTTCTTTCCCATAAACAAGTTCATAGGGAGAATGTCCTGTTGTATTCCTCCATGTAGTTCTGTAGGCCCACAAGGCTTCTGGAAGCCTTTCTGCCCAATCTCTTCTATGTAGATGAACGGTTTTGGTGATGATACTTTCAAGAACTTTGTTTGTGGACTCCACTTGACCATTTGCTTGTGGATGGTAAGGAGTAGATCTTCTGTGCTTGATTTTGTATTCTTCCATCAACTTCTCCACCAAATTGGATGTGAATTGGCTCCCATGATCTGTCACAATTTCTCTTGGAACACCAAAGCGAGTAAAAATATCCTCATAAAGAAAATGAACAACTGAATTTTCAGTAGCAGATACTAATGCTTTGGCTTCTACCCATTTAGTAACATAATCGGTACAAACCAATATATACTTCTTTTGCTTAGATGGTGGATTAATAGGTCCAATGAAATCTAAAGCCCATTTTTCAAAGGGTTCAATGAGTACCTGTGTTTGCAATGGCATTTCATTTGAAAGGGTAGGTTTCCCTACTCTTTGGCAGCTGTCACACCTTTTGACATATTCTTTTGCATCTTTGAAGAGAGAAGGCCAATAATATCCTAAAGAGAGGATTTTATAAGCCGTCCTTTTGTCTGCAAAGTGTCCGCCGCATGGTTCATCATGACATGCCTTAAGAATATCAGGCATTTCATCTTCCCTGACACATCTTCTGATCACAAGATCTGGCCCTGTTTTAAACAATTCGTTATAAATCCATGAATATTTTGAACTCTCCTGAATAATCTTTCTTCTTTCACTTGGAAATAAATGTGGAGGCAGTTTCCTTGTAACCAAATAGTTAGCAATATCTGCATACCAAGGGGTCTTAGTAGTTACTGCAAACAAGTATTCATCGGGAAACTTATCCTCTACAGGATAATCTTCTTTAGTATTCTGAATCCTAGACAAGAAATCAGCTACTGTATTTTGTTTTCCTGGTCTATCCAACACAGTAATATTGAATTCTTGCAAAAGTAAGAGCCATCTTGTCACTCTGCAATTAGTAACAGGTTTGTTCATTAAATATCTAATTGCGGAATGGTCAGTATGAATAAAAGTTTCAAAGCCTGTTATGTAATGTCTAAACTTATTAATTTCATGAACAACAGCTAAAAACTCTTTTTCAGTCACAGTATAGTTCAACTCTGTGGGAGTCAAATTTTTACTGGTATAATAAATGGCATAAGGAACTAAATCTTTTTGACCCAACACAGCTCCTAGAGCTGTATCTGAAGCATTCGTAGAAATATGAAAAGGGAGTTTCCAATTTGGTCCTCTCAAGATAGGTGCTTCAGATATTTTTGTTTTCAAAGTTTCAAAAGTTGATTGACAATCAGGATCCCATTTAAATTCACAGTCTTTTGTAAGCAATTTGAAGAGTGGAGATGCTATTTTAGTGAAGTTTTCTACAAATCTTCTATAGTAACCAGTAAATCCTAGAAAACTTCTAACATCTCTTTGACAATTTGGAATAGGCAACTTGGAGATGACTTCAACTTTTGATCTATCAACTTTAATTCCATCTCCTGAAATATGATGTCCTAAAACAATCCCTTCAGTAAACATCATAAAGCATTTTTCATGGCTTAATGAAAGGGTTGTTTCTTTACATCTTATAAGAACTTTTTCCAAATTTTCTAATGCCTCTTCAAATGAATTACCATAAACTGTAAAATCATCCATATAAACCTCTACCCAATCATGGATTAGATCAGAAAAAATTCCTAGTACTGCTCTTTGGAATGTTGCTGGTGCATTACATAACCCAAAAGGAAGCACTCGGTAGGCAAAAGTTCCCCATGGACAAGTAAATATGGTCTTATCTTGATCTTCAGGTGCTACCTGAATTTGATTATAGCCACTAAAACCATCCAAAAATGAAAAGTACTTTTTACCTGCTAATGTATCTAATACCCGATCAATAAAAGGCAAAGGAAAGTGATCCTTCAAATTTGCTTTTTTCAATTCCCTGTAATCAATGCATACTCTCCATTTACCATTCTTTTTAGGTACTATAACCAAAGGAGAAACCCATCGGCTATCTGAAATTGGATAAATGAAGTTTACATTGAGAATTTTTTGGAGCTCTTCTTTCACTATCTCCCTAAGATTTGGATTCATCCTTCTTTGAGGTTGTCTGATTGGTCTACTGTTTTCCTCAACATAGATATGATGGATGCAAGTCTTAGGATCAATACCCTTCATGTCAGTATACTCCCATGCAAATGCAGTAGAATGTTTTTGCAAGATTCTGGTTAATTCTTCTTGTTGTGATTTCTCCAAATGTTTGTTGATATTCAATGTCTTTTCTGGAAAAATCTCAATAGCAGAATTACCAAACTCTTCCATAGAGTAAAGAGACATTTGTCTTGATGATAAATATTCTATGTCAGATTCCAACTGAAATTGTGTGGGGTCATATTCTGAAGTTATCTCAAAATTTTCTAATGTGTTCGGAATTTGACTATCCTCACTAATTTCAGAAATGGTAAAGACAGGTTGTATAGTGTTCTCATCATCGACCCATTCATTATCTCCTATTTCTGTAATTGCTCTTGCGGGAGGATACAAATTGAATTTCTTTGTCGAATTACCATTAGAAATGTACATGTCTCCGGATCTACAACTAATAAAAGCATCAGCTGTGGCCAGCCAAGGTCTTCCTAAGATAATTGGATGTCCTCCTAGATTACTTTTGGGAGTCAAAATCATAAAGTCTACTGGATATTCCCAAGAATCTAAGGAGACTGAAGTATCTTCTAATACACCATCTGGTTTAATAACCGATCGATCTGCAAGTTGCAATAAAGTAGGTGTAAAAAGAAGGTTAGGAAGTTTTAACTGTTCCATAGTCTGTCTACTCATAATGTTGATAGCAGCCCCTAAGTCAATCAATGTGTTTGGAATTTCTATCCAATTTATATGTGTCTTGACAATTGGACTTCCTGGATCTACATACTTCTGCATGGTAATTTTTCCCATCATAATATCTGCAATCTTTCCTACCAGGTGGATTCTTCTTGTGTCTTTTAGTTTCCTTCCCGGTCTTTTGAAACTCAACTCCTTTATGGTCTTTGCTAGAATAGGAATTTCTCGAATGGCTTGTAGCAAGGGAATCTTGATACAAACATTCTTCAATTCTTCTAGAAAGTCATAGTTAGGCAACAAGATTTGTTTTTCCACCCCCTTGTCAATTTGTAGTCTTTCAGGAAAAGGAGGTATAGATGAAGATGCGGGTTGCTCAACTATAGGAGTTGCGGATGTTAACTTTTCTTTTTCTTTTTGAATTTTTGAATTTTGAAGAGATTCTTCCTCAGAACCCTTATTAACTTGAAGAGAGTCCTCCTCAGAGGTATCTTGCTCTTGAATATCTATAGAAGGTTTTTCTAAAACTCTACCAGATCTGAGTTGTACATCGTTGAGAGGAACAATCATATAGGTAGGAAATTGTTGTCCTTCTACCATATAAGTATTCTGAGGATTCTTATTGTTAGGATTTGGCAGTGGCTGAGCTGGAAGTTGATTTGTCTTCTGTTGGTATGGGAGCATGAGTTGAGGATTTGTGTTTTGTTGAGAAGGTTGTTGTTGTGGAAATGGCAATGAAAGTTGTGGATTTGGGTTTGGAAGTTGTGGAATTTGTTGACTTTGAAAAGATGGAGGATATTGATAAAATTGAGCAAATCTCCCATAAGGATTTTGCATCCCTTGTACCCATGGCTGATATGAATTTTGATGTTGGAGCCAAGGTTGTTGCCAAGGATTCCAATTTGGTGGGGTTTGAAGATTCATAGGGTTGTTAAACCCTTGAGTTTGTTGTCCCTGCCAAGGTCTTCTTGCAACAAAACAGAGAGATTCTACTGAATTTGGGTCTTCTTGAAAAACATCTTTGAGTCCAGGAATTGAAGGACAATCCTTGATCTCATGATTTTCTGAGCAAATCATACATGTTTCTACAATTTTTGCATCCAAGGGACATTCCCTTAAAGCATGTTTCTTCCTACATTTCGGACAAAAGATGGCTAAAGCATCTGTTTCTGCTTTCTGCTTGTTTTGGATTTTAAGGGTGTCTAGTTGTTCACTAAGGCTCCCTAAGATATCAGTTTTGAACTCATCAAGAATATTACCAATCTCTGCCCTACTTACTGATCCAGTTGCAGATTTGTTAGCCCTAATAAGAGAAGGATCCCTAGGCCCTTTTCCTGTTTTAGATTTTCCTCTTGAGAGATGGACACATAGTTCTGTTATATCACGAAGTGGGAGTTGAGAAATATCTCCTTTCCCCATCATGTTTAAAATATCTATCCATTCATCTCTAATGGCTTTTAATATGAGGGCTTTCAAGGTTTCATCATCTAAGTTGCTCATCTTTGCTCTTTTCAAGTTGTATTGAAATATTTCAAGTAAATCTTCCAAATTTTCGTCTTCTTTTTGCATCATTTTGAATACCTCATCCTTGTGATTGGTAGGCATACAATAGTCCAAGTATCTATCCAAAAATGTTTGTTTCATATCATTCCAAGTCCTAATAGATTGAGTAGCTAATCCCATGAACCATTTCAAAGCAGATCCCTTCAATGTTGAAGGAAACAGTTTGAGTTTTTGAGAGTCTTCCATATAGTCATAAGTTCGGCATACAACTTCAAACTCAAATAGAAATGTTTCAGGATCCTCACTTCGCAATCCATAAAAGTTAGGGAGAACAGATGGTGAGATATTTTTCATTGTTGCATGAGTTTCCTCATCAACTATAGGGAATCCCAACAAATCCCTATTTCTATCATTATTTCCTTCATCATTGTTATCTTCATTGTTTCCTCCTCTTCTACCTCCACCTCTATTTATTACTTCCTCTGCCATGATAGTTTCTTTAGAGTCCTTATAGTCCTCTAGTTCTTCTACCAAGGAAGGATGAGAGAAAGTCTCTTTGTTTTCTAAGTGGGTTTTAGTAGGTGGTATAGGAGAATCCTCTAATTCAGCTGTTCCTTGACTTCCAAAAATCTTGAGGCTAGGGGTAGATGGTGGTGAATCTGGTCTATGCCTTGAAGAAGATGGAGTTGTGAAAATCGAACTCTTGGCTTTAGCTATAAACCTTCCCCTAGAATCTCTTGCTCTATGCATGTCATTTTTTTATTTTTTTATTTTTAAAAGTTGGGCTAATAATTCTCTTTCTGATCTTCCAGGTCACACTAGGTGCAAGAAGAGAGCATACTTAAGAAATTACTAAACCAATAACTCTCTTTTCTGATCCTCCAGATCACACTAGGTGCAAGAGGAGAGCATACTTCAAGAAGTTATCAATTTTTCCCTTCTTTTATGATTTTATGTGTTTTTTTTTTTAAGAAATTGGCTACCTAGTTACACTTCCCCGGCAACGGCGCCAAAATTTTTGGTCTATTTAGTGTGTCCTAAATTGCTGCATTTAATTTGTCAATCCGGGAATCGTAAGTTGATGAAGTGCGGCGCACTATATGTGCAAGATAACCTATTTCTTAACTTTTTGTCGTTTTTGGTTTTTCTAAGGTGAAATGGAAATTCTAAGATGAAAATAAGTTTGGTTATATTTTTTCAAGGAAGTGATATCCCCTATAATGATTTACCAACTTGAAACTTTAAAAGAAATTTGAAATTTACAATGATAAGACTTGAAAGGAAATGAAAATGTGCTGCTGAAATGAAAAAGTGCTGCTAGTCTAGTAAATCAAAATAATGAACTATTGAGCATTAAAACTAAACTATTCTTGCTGCCATCTAAACATAAAAGAACTATGTTTAAGGAAATTCAAAATTGCAACAAAATAAATCTAAATCAGATTACATCAATTTATCTTCTGATCCTTCATCATTAGTCCAGCTATGATTTTCGGAAGTAATCATAAACAATTTGAGTAACTGATATTTAATTTGCAGAAAGTAAAATAATACTAAACCATACACTCATGATTCAATCCCTCACCATCAGTCCAGCTGTGGCTTTCGGAGGCAACTGAAGATGTCATGCATGATTTAATATATCTAATTTTGCAGAAAAGAAACTAATATTAAACTACACATTTCACAATACAATCCCTCACCATCAGTCCAGCTGTGGCTTTCGGAGGCAACTGAAGATGCTATGAGTAGCTTAATATATCTAAATTTGCAGAAAAGAAACTAATACTAAACTACACATTTCATAATGCAGTCCCTCACCATCAGTCCAGCTGTGGCTTTCGGAGGCAACTGAGGATGCTATGAGCAGCTTAATATATCTAAATTTGCAGAGAAAAAACTAATACTAAACTACACATTTCATAATGCAGTCCCTCACCATCAGTCCAGCTGTGGCTTTCGGAGGCAACTGAGGATGCTATGAGCAGCTTAGTATATCTAAATTTAACTACTAAAGCAGATAAGCAAAACTGAAATGAACAAAGCAAGACTGAAATTAAACAAAAGCTATGAAAAGAAAACTAGCAGCAGAACAATGTTAGTTCCATGTCATTAGTCAAAAAGCTATGAAAATGCCCGGGCTGCCTATCTATAACCTGAAACAAGAACATTGATCAGTGATTATCAACATAAAACATGAAAGATAGAAATGAAATGGAAATTATGGAAGTTTATAAACAGAAATGAAACAAATGCAATGTATGAACATATGAATGGATTATGACACAATGATCTCTAAAGAAACGAAATTAAAATTATACACTAATGCACAAAACCTTAGCTGAGTAGGGGCCCTCTACACCAGCCTTGGCAACGGTCCTCAAATATGAATTAAGTTGGAAAACAGAGTCTTCTTATATTAAAAAGCAGTCATTACAGAATGGTGATGTTACGGCACAAGTGCAGCGTAATCACACTACAGAGTAGACTAATAAAAGATAACAGAGAATAACATTCACTAACTCTATATGCGTATGCAAACGCATTATATATAACAAAAGAAATATAACTGTCTCCTAAAGTTCATGCTGGTGAAGAGCACGTAGACGTGGCTCGTTTTCCTTGTAGACACCTGTAGCATAGAGTTTCACAAAATAGCGTCGCTGAAGTCGGCAGCGCAAATGCTAAAGTGGCAAGATTCCGCAACGAAATGAGAAAATCTAGATCAAATAGAAAACACAAAAATATAATTAAAAACCATGTTAGATGCTCTTTGCACATGATATTGACAATTTGGGAGGTTTAGGTGAGTGAAAAAGGTATAGAAAAGTGTATGGAAAAGATGCGATTTGAGACTCAACAAGCTACTTAGATGACTGCAAATCCCTTTTTCCCTTTTCACATCTGTTGGAGAGATATGCGCCCCTGATGAGAGTTATCATGAAATATTTTACATGTGAGGGGAGGTTTTATAGGCTCTATTCATACCACATAAGATTGCTCAAGCACTTCACTAGGGCCAAGATGCTACATTTGCCCTATTTTCTCTATGGGAGTATTGATAAGATGTCTTATATAGTGCAAAAGAGACCCCATTCACAACAAATGCAGAGTCTCTTCCACCATTCTCTTATCAAAATGGTTGTGTCACATCAATTACAGCAACAGTGTATTCCATGGGAAGTATTCATCACCCATGAAGTGTTCACAAACCCCCAACCCCATCCTCAGTGAAATATGCCCTCATCATCCCATCCTCCTTCCTCACCCTCTCCGAATGAATTAGACAATATGAGGAAGAAGAGGACATGGGAAGGACAATGAGGGAGGAAAAGAGGACAAGCCAAAAGGAAAATGAGGAGGAAGAAGAGGACAAAGGAGAAGGAAAATGATGAAGAAGAGACAGAGGTCAGCAATGAAGAAAAAGGCATGGAGGTGGATGAAAATCAAGATGAAAACACAGATGATGAAGAAAGCAGCCCAGGAAATGATGATTATGTTGGGAACAACCCACAAGTCAGTGAGGAGAATGAAAATGCAGAAATTAGTGAAGAGGTTAATAGTGACAAAGAAACTAATGTTGACACCTCTGACAGTGGGAACACAAATAATGATAAAGGCCATGATGATGTTGGAAACCAAAAGGTCAGTAAAGAGGCTAATAACAGCAGTGAAAATCACAGCAATAATGCTAGCAACAGTAATGAGGAAGGCAGTGAAAATAATGACAGAAGTCCCGATGGACAAGAAGGCAGCGAAAGCAACGAGCTTGGTAGTGGTAATGATGATAGTGAAGAGAACAGTGCCAAAGACAGTGAAACTCCTTGCAACATTGAAGGAAATGAAGAAAGTGGCCAAGGATATGATAATTATGAGGGTGACACTAGCTCACAAAACCTAGATGATAATATAGTTGATATCAGTGAAGGAGTAAGTAATGATGATACAAATGAAAATCACGACAGTGATGTGAGCATGAAAGAAAATGAAAGTGAGACTGATGAAGGCATTCAAGAACACAGTGCAGAAAACATCAGTGCAAAGGTCAATAAGGAAGAGAAAAGTAGCTTGAGGTCAGCCATGGTGAGGGCATTCAGATGAAACATATTGAACCTTTCCCTCTCACATATCAAAGAGGAAAGAGGCTTGTGTTTTTTTCCTCTCAAAGGCAAGGGACCATGCCATCCACCTCGAAGAAGGAGCTTGACCAAGGCAAGAAGAAGGTCATTGTTAGAGGTAAGAAAGGAAAACATAAAACTAAACAAAAAGGAAAAGTCATTAACCTTGACAGTGAAAATGAAGATGAGGAGAGGGCTACAAGCATCTTACGCCAGAGAAAAGATGAGGAGATTAAGGAACTCCAAAGAAGCCTTGGCATGGCAGAGTACATTATTCAGTATTATAAGAATGAACACAAGCACTTTAAGAAGATACTAAGGGACCTTGGCCTACAAAAAAATATGGCCAAGCATTATGCATTGAAAAATAAATTTGCAAGGGCCAAGCTTAAAAGAGCCCTTGTCGAAATTCAATCCCTCAAGGAGGAAAATGGTCAAGAAAATCTCAACCTTCTTGTTGATGCTTCCATGCAAGAATCCTAGACATAACAAGGAAGATGATTGCAAATTTTTGGAACTTTATAGAAATTTTTGTTTCTTGTTGATTAGGAGGGCCAAGGGGGTAGCACCCTTGGTGCTACACTTTTTCACAGGGAATATTCAGGAGGTAAGGCTTAAATTTTTAGAATCCTCAACTCAATTACAAAATTCTCACCAAGTTTCAGGTAAATTGGAGTTTATTTGGTCCTCCAAAAGGGTCAAAAACACCCTAATTTTCACCTTTCTGACTAGTTTTCAAGACATGTGTTGTGCCTTTACTAGTCTTGGGAGTTTTACATTTTGAACAGGTTACAACAATCCAATCATAAAACTAAGGGTAGTTATGGAAATTAGACTCAACAGGCTTTCCAACAAAGCATCACTTCAAGGAATGCTACCGACTTAGTCATTATAAAATTCCTTGAAACCAACATCTTGTCCAGATTCGACTGTCCCAAGAAGATCATCACCGATAATGCTGCATCATTTAATTCCAAGAGAATGGTGGACTTCTACTACAAGTATCACATCACACTAAGGCATTCTACAACTTATTACCCTCAAGGTAATGGACTGGATGAGTCTTCTAACAAGAGTTTGGTGAACATCATCAAGAAATTGTTGGAAGAGAAAAAAAAATCATGGCATGGAAAACCAGTACATGCACTATGGGATGATAGAATAACAGCTAAGAAATCTATCAATATGTCTCCCTATCATCTAGTTTATGGCATGGATTATGTTTTCCCAACATCCTTGGGAGTTCCAGTTATGAAGCTTCTTCAAGAGGTTCAATCAGAAGAAAATGACATGCAAAGGAGGCTGAACCAAAACATTCATTTGCAGCAGTGAAGGGAAGAAGTTTACAAAAGAACACAAGAAGTGCAATAAAACATAAAGAATATTTTTGACAGAAGAACCAAAGCTAATAATTTCCACATTGGAGACACAGTGCTGAAATGGGATTCCAGGAGGGAGGACAAAGGAAAACATGGAAAGTTTGAAAATTTGTGGAAGGTTCCTTAAATCATTCATTCAACTATAAGTAACAATGTTTTCTTTTTACAAGAGCTAGATGGAGTAGAGGTGTTCAAAGGTCCTGTCAATGGCAAGATGCTCAAACACTATTTTTGTCAAAGTTCCTAGTTTGAAGCTTTCATTCATTGTACATAACATTGATTGATGAAAAATTAGGAAAAGTAAAAACACAAAAACATAAAAAATGATTGAAAAAGAGGGCAGGAAAAGAATAGGTACAACCCCATACCCAAGAAAGAGTTTTGTTGAAAGTGAGCAAGTCTAAATGCCACTACTTGTATGGAAAGAAAAGTATTTTTCAATCATCTAGCCTAATCATGGCTGAACTTGTTTTGAATTTCTGCTGATAGGTTAGTGAAAGAAGTCTTGTCAAACCATTTAAGCTTGACTTGTCAGTAGGAATAGATTAGGAAGAAAAGATGCTAGTTCTAAATGCTCAAATCTGAACCAAAGAGAAAGATAGGGATGACTAACAAATGATGAAACACGACCCTCTTACTTTCTAGTTTTGTTTATACAAAAGCAAGGTCTGTGTGCAGCTTGTCCGAATGCCACAACCCATGGAAAATTAGATTGCTCAATCTTGGTTTATTCATGTTTTCAATTTCATGTCAGTATATTAGAGAACAAAAGTTTTTCAAACAGCTTAATCTTGAAAAATAAGTAGACTAGGTAGAGAATAAGAGAGTTCATTAGCCTAATCTGAACTCTTGGGAGTGATAAGGGTACAAGAAGATAGTTTTTGTTTTATGTTTTCAAAGAAAATGAATATCAAGGGTTTGCTAGTCCAAGTGCACCCAAAGGAAGAAAAAATGTTAGGCAAGGTATGATGGGTAGGTAGAGATAAAGTTGAAGCAAGCATGTCTTTAATATTCTTAAGATCATAGCTTCAATAAAACAACAGCAAAATGAAAGAAGAGAAATCTTCCAAATAGATGAGGCACTAGTCTTCAAAACTTAGAGATTTGAGCTCTAAGGTCCTGGAAACCTCCTGAAAGGGAGCTGCCCTCCCCAAGTGGAGCCACTGTTAGTCATCAGTAATTTTTACTATTTGAAGATGACTAAATATCAATCCTAGATTTCTAAAAACAAAATTCATGAATATTGTGAGTTTTAGAAATCTCACTGCCTTCATTATCCTTAAAACAAAATTTTCACTATTTTACTACTTTTCCATTCCCTGTTTAAATTATCACTCCTAAAAGGCCCCTCCTGGGCTTATGCCACTCATTTAGTTTGTTTTTCCTACCTATCAACCCAGCGTTATGTTTTTCCTTTACCCCACTACTTCATCTTCATTTAGGGTTATCAATCAACCTATCCTTTCCCATGTTCATTAGGTTCCTCAAACCTTTATGGTCACAAAAATACCTCTATGAGCTCTTTAGATCAGTCAAGTACATCAATTGGTCAAAAACTCTGTTTTTACACTATTAAGATCTCAAGCCTAATTTCAGTCAAAGGACCAAGTTAAAATCCTACCACTAGATCATTAGGTTTTCCCTAAGTTGTAGGATCTTCATTAGTACTTTAAGATTTGTTCTTCTTATGTTAAGACCTGTTTCAAAAGAAAAATAAGAGCAACACATGATTGCCAAAGAAAAAGTAGACGATTTCCAAAGAAGGCTATTTTGTCAATTTCAAAGTCTTGCAAAAGGTAAATATGCCTGACATTTTTGTAGGAATGTCAAAGGTAAATCAGCAAAATAAATTGATAGGGTAACTGATGAGTTTCTAAAAGAAAGAAGAGAGCACAAAGTCTAAAGGAGAGATCAAGTTTTTAAAGCCTGATTGGGTCAACAGTATGCCAAACAAAAAACAAAAGTAGCAAGACACATAAGAGGAAGGTCAAGCTCTCATCTCAGTCATTTTCATTTAGTGGTTAAAGAATAGAAAAACATGGTAGGAGCTCCACGGTAAAAAATGAAAAGTTGTGAGGATACTACCACTGTGTGCATGTCTAAAGTTATCAAAGTGATTACAACATTTTCAAGGATTAGAAGGAAAGGTCACTTCAGGGTTTCATAACACCTACTAAAGTGAAAAAGGTTTAAGGACATAGACCACTCAAAGAAAATAAGCCTTGCCACTAAAAATGTCTGCAGAACAAGGATTTGAAGAGTATCAGTGGGCAGTTTTCAAAATCATAAAATCAGACACCTGCAAAATAGAAGTGGTCAAAGAAGGTAATAAAAATGATTTTTAATTTCATAATGCTTATCAGAGAGTGATTTTATCATGCCTAATGAATCAGTAAGAAGGGGCCAATTATTAAGTTGAAATAAACAAATGAAGAAGCAAAAGACCAACTTCATCATCTGTTCACCTACAACAAAAAGAGACAAAGGTATATCAGTGAAAAAGTGAGAAAGAGTAACAACATTAGCAAAGTGGGTTTTTAATTTAAATTTATCAACTATAAATGACTTTCTCACCCTTCAGCAACTCACTTTGTTTTCAAAAAATAATCAAAGAAACACTTAGAGCGAAATTTGTGAATTTTCGGCAAGTTCGGGCAAAGTTGGCCTGTGCTATGTGCCTGGAATCCTACGCTACGCTCATGGAGGCATCCCACCGTGTGAATTTAACCGTGCATTGTGCCCCCGTGATCATGCATTTCATGTTCGCTTCCGTGCACTCAAAGAGTCCGACAGAACCGCATGTAGAGCTAAATCGATGTGCCCGTCGTTACGCGTTCAACTCGTGCTACGCATTCACAAGAAGCTCTTCTGACTAGCCCAGCACTGCGCGGCTGTGCTACGCGTTTGGCCAGGAGGGCTTATGCATCAGTCCAAGCCTAGAATTTTCTCAAAAAACTCCTAAAAATCACTTCCAAGGGTTTCCTAACACCTCTGAGAGGTAAGTACAAGACACCTCCTCACTTTCAAGTTTCTTGTCTTTTGGATTAGAGGAATAAAACCTAGAAATTTCCATCAATTTCACAAATCATAATTAGGGTTTTTGACCTTCAAGGCAATAGTAAAATCAAAATGTCAAGGGAAGGTAATAGTGATAGTGGTGAGGGAGGCCAAGGGCCTAGAAGACAACAGCACAAGGGTGGAAGAGTAAATAGGTTTGAGCCACTGAACACCAAGGAATTGATGGCCTCTCCTATGACAGTTGCATATTTCGAGGAGGTGGGTTGTTTTGACTTTTGTGAAAGGGTACAACAGGTCCAAAGTCACCCTAAGTTGACCAAGCTTTTTATCCTTAACCTCCATGACCATCAAGTAAATTTAGCACGAGTAAAATTTGAGCTATCTTCAAATATTATTTCTATGGCCACCGAGATACCTAGTATGGGAGAAAAGTGGTTCAAGAAGGCTAATTTGGACCTGAGCCATTATTAGCCTTTCTTGAAACCTAGATACCAAGCTGACTGCAAATCCATTTTCCCTTTTCACATTTACTAGAGAGATATGCACCCTTGATGAGATTCATCATGAAATATTTTACATGTGAGGGTAGGTTTTCTAGGCTCTATTCATACCACATAATATTACTCATGCACTTCACTAGGGCCAAGCTGCTACATTTTCCCTATCATCTGTATAAAAGTATTGATAAGATGTATTATATTATGCAAAAGAGACATCCTTCACAACAAATTCAAAGTCTTTTTCACCATTCTCTTATCAAGATGATTCAGTTACATCAATTAGGGCAACAGGGTATTCCATGGGAGGTGTTCATCGCCCATGAAGTTTTCACAACCCACAACCTCATCATCAGCCAAATTTACCATTATCATCTCATCCTCCTCCCTCCACTCCTCCATCACCTCCCACTGACCATGACTCATCATCTGCACATGTTTCCTCTCCTCAATAAAACCTCACTTCCTCACCCTCTCCCAATGCATCAAATCAAGAGGGAAGTGGCAGTGAACAAGAAAGTGATGATGAAGAAGAGGGTAGTGATAAAGAGGCATATGATGAAGAAGAAGACAGTACAGAGGCAGATGATGAAGAATATGACAATGAAGAAGAGGTAGAGGATGATAAAGAAGAGGATAATAAAGAAGAGGTAGAGGATGATCAAAAAGAGGCAGAGGATGATGAAGAAGAGGTAGAGGCCAAAAATGAAGGAGAGGACAGTAAAGAGGTAGACAAAAATGAAGATGAAAATGTAGAAAATAGTGAAGAGGCAAACAATAATGAAAAAACTGATAAAGACACCTCTAATAGTGACAACACAAAAAATGATAAAGGCCGTGATGATGTTGGAAACACAAAGGACAGTGATGAAGAAGAAACCATGATAACTGATAGCCTTAATAATGATGACATCAGTGACACTATAGACCAAAAAATTAGTGAAGAGGTTGATGACAGTGGTGAAAATCACAACAATAATGCTAGCAACAGTAATGAGGGAGGCAGTGACAATGATAACAGCAGTCCTAATAGCCAAGGTAATGATAATGATGAGGGTGAAAATAGCTCACAGAACCTAGATGATAATGAAGCTGATATCAGTGAAGGAGAAAAGGATGATCACACAAATGAAGATCACAATAGTGATGTTAGCATGGAAGAAAATGAAAGTGAGGCTCAAGAAGGTAGTCAAAAACACAATGCAGAAGACATCAATGCAGAGATCAATGAGGGAAAAAAAGGCAGTCATGAGGTCAGCCATGGTGAGGGCTTTTAGGTGGAAAAATTTTAGCTTTTCCCTCTCACATATCAAAGAGGAAAGAGGCATGTGTTTGCTGCCTCTAAAAGTCAAGGGACCATGCCATCCTCCTCAGCTAAGAAGCTTGACAAAGGAAAGAAGAAGGTCACCGTTAGAGGTAAGAAAGGCAAACATCAAACTAAACAAAAAGGCAAATTCATTGACCTCGATGCTGAAAATGAAGATGAGGAGAGGGATACAAGCATCTTACTCCAAAGCAAAGATGCAGATTAAGGAACCCAAAGAAGCTCGCATGGCAAAGAAAGGCTACTATTCCGCATTATAATAATGAACACAAGCACTTTAAGAATATATCAAGGACCTTGGCCTACACAAAAATATGCATACATTATGCATGAAAATAAATTTGCAAGGGCCAAGCTCAAAAGAGCCCTTGCCAAAGTTCAAGCCATCAAGGAGGCAAAAGGTCAAAGAAAGCTCAAATTTCTTGTTGATGTTCCATGCAAGCATCCCAGACATAACAAGGAAGATAAATGAAAATTTTGGGAACTTTTAGGGAATTTTGGTTTTTTTTGCTGATTTGGAGGGCCAAGGCGGTAGCACCCTTGGTGCTACGCTTTTTCTCAGTGCATCTTTAGGAGGAAAGGCTTACATTTTTTGAATCCTTAGCTCAATTACAACATGCTCACCAAGTTTCAGGTCAATTGGAGTTGTTTTGGTCCTCTAAAAGGGTCAAAAACACCCTAATTTTCTCCTTTCTACCTAATTTTCAGGACATCTGTTGCGCCTTTACCAGTCTTGGGATTTTTTCTTTTTGAATAGGTTATAGGGGCCCAATCAGAAAACCAAGGGTAGTTCTAGAAATTAGACTCAACAGGCTTTTAAACGAGCCATCATGGAGCCCATTCAGACATCGAGAAGGCCTTCAAAACCTTGATGCAAGTTGACCCAGTTTTCTTGCTCAAGTGCTACGCCCTTGGCATGGAAATGCATCCTAAAACTCAGTGCTGTGCCCTGATAGAGGAAAAGTAAAAAATGTATGCTTGGAAAGTTTTTGGAGGCTTGGCAGAGCCCAAATGTCAATTTTTTTGCCAAAAATGCTCGAAAATATATTTTGTATTAGATATTTTGTGCCTTGGGCCTTGCAAGGTCTCAAAGGACAAATTGACATTTATGATTAAGTAATAGGCTTCTAGAGACTTAATAAGGGTTTAGTCCTCCAATGCATGATAAATAGAGCATGGAGGTTTCATTTTATATGTTGGATATTTTCTGAGCATGCTATGAAATAGACTTGGAGTTTATTGGTGAAACTGGTTGTTGGTGCCTTGTGATGGTGTTGGATTGTGCTTCTATGGATCAAGCTCACTCTTAGGATTCATTAAGCTTGTTAAAATGGTGATTTATTCCATCTTTATGTTTGTTTCCTTCAATTATTCGTTGTGTTTATGGTTCATTTAGTTATAGAACAGAAATAGAGAATAGGATTTACCTTCTTGGTACCCTACTTCTGCCTGCTTTCTTAACTTCCATGTTTTCTTCCTCAAAGTTTTGCTAAAGAAATCCTTAAATGATTTTTAGTGTTACTGATATGTTACGTTAGAATGCTATTTGTTTGCAAGTAAGTTTTTTAGAATCCTTCACTGCTCTCTTAGCTTGCTTAAATGTTGTTTTTAAGACTTGCTTAGCCTAGTTGATATTGAAGAATCTTCATTGCTCTTCAAGTTTTCATTATGCTATCATATTAGAAGCTTTTTCTTGTTTATTGGTTTGTTAAAGGATCCTTTATTGCCCATTTAACTCACTATGTTCACAACTCCATGTTACTTCACTCTCCCTTGACCTGATTAGATCCATTTGATCTTGCCAACTTGCCCTTTGAGCTATCCTTGACTCATTTTTACACATTTCAAAGACTTTTCAGAATCCATATCCCAATGGATTTATATTCCCCACTCTATTAACCTACTTAACTCGTTGGGAAAAATAATGAGAGGGGGGGGTGAATCAGTATTTAGGACTTACTCAAAAAATTTTACTTTTCCATTCACTAAAACCCATATGCTACTTTGTTGAAGCCAAATAGTGTATACACGTGGATATCCTTCATAAAAATCGTGTATGAATAGAGATCTAATTATACAGATAATTCTTAACTTAGTTCTTTGCAACATTCATTCATCTGATGTTAATTTAACAGTAAGCATGTGCAGTAATAACAGAATAAACCATCACACATAAGAATCACACATGAACAATAGGATTTAAGGTGGAAACCCAAGTCGGGAGAAAACCACCGCTGTCGTCGTCTCAGTCTTCAACATTTATTATATAAATAAAACATGTTACAACCATGTACTAGCGCAGACTCATACCAGCACGCAGGCACCCACCTGCAGAAGCCTACTACCTTCTCTCGTTTACCAGCCTCTCCTGGAAGGGAGCTACAACCCCCTGCTCTCGTTTACCAGCCTCTCCTAGAAGGGAGCTATGACCCCCTGACTGAAGGCTACAACCCTCAGCTTTACCATGGACCACGTTTCATCAATTTTAATACTGGATCCAATAGCTTCCATAGAACACAACTTGCATACCACTTTTCATCATATTTTCATACTGGATCCACTCCACACATTTAAGCTCAATCATACGTCAAACTGAAACTTATAGCTCCATCACTTCATTCATTGAATCATCAAGAAATCAATCAACAACTTGATCTTTCATCAATATAACCAGCATCATAATCATCATTCAAACAACCCATATCTGTATGAATACATCATTGTCAGATAGTAGTAAAACAGCAGAACATATCAGACATTTCATAGCATATACTTCAACAAACCCTAGTATTCATACGCACTTTCCTTTCACTGACCCAGCGTGTATATGCGCTTTCATGCATATAAACCCGCGTATACATCTGCACATATTACAGAACTAATTTCACAACCCATACGCGCTTTCGCTTAATACAACCTGCGTATATACACGCTTCCTTTGTTACAAACTAGCATATATATCTTCAGACATTTTAGGGCAGCACAATTCTTCACAATAGATGCATAGCTCAGATTTTACTGTTCACTTCAGAAACATGTTCACCTCATCTCAGATCTAAACAATCCATAAACAGATCTAGAAAATACAAATACATTTCAGATCTAGATTCCCTTCTTCATCATTTTCTTCATAGGTGCATCACAAATTCAGATCTATCATCAAACTGTTACCCTTTCCATTCAGAAATACTTCAGAGTGAAGTACTCATTCAAACCCAGACACTTGCACACCCATTGCACAATGAATTTCTTCTCCTTAAATAGATCTAGCCTTTGACAATACCATGAGCCAAAACCACACAACTTTCGATGGTATTCCTGGACAGGATCACATAGAAAATCCATCACTCAATACAATGGGTCAATACCATGGTAGTAACCCCTGGTTTTATTCTTTTAGAGCGCAATTGAGCATACGCGACTTGGAACATTATTTCCCGCGTGCATACGATACTTTTTCTAAGCAAACTCACGTATGCCTTGTGACATACACTTCTCATCATTGTTCTGGCCCTTACTAATATCAGATTTACATCATTAATAAACTCATCAAGCATCAATAATCAACTTCATTAAGTAGGTTGCCATCATCTTCATCAAGTGGGTGGCCATCAAGGACAACACTCAGCATCATATTGCCAACAATCTCCCCCTTTGGACTTGATGGCAACCACAATGGTGTTTGATCACCATAATAGATAGATACATTAAGCAAAACCATTATTCATGATATTCTCCCCTTATTCAAACACCATGTCACTCTCCCCCTTTGACATCAAGGGAAAAGGGCAGATCAAAACCAACACAAGGTTTTTTTTCTCCTCATGTAGAAAGAAGAGCGCTATAGAACTGATGTACACTGAAGTTACCATGCTCCCCCTGAGTTCATGCTGAAAGTTCAAACATATTTTTTAATGAAGTACATGACTCTATGATCTCCCTATCACCAAGGACTCATATTTACATCAAAGATCCAACCAAGTGGATTTACATATGAGAATCAAATACCCAACCAAGAAGGTTTACACATTTTGACTCAACTACCCAACCAAGTGGGTTTACAAATTTGACCAAGCCCTTTACATGACTGAATATTACAATTTACATCATAGGTCATAGCCTTTTCATCAAATTACACATATGACTTTTTATAATCAATATCAAAAAGACCTCAAGAGAGATCATATTTCAGAATCATCATAATGCCAATAATGCATTACATTCAGCAAGGCTAATGCTCCCCCTGAAACTGTGCATCCAATGCATCCTTTCCATATGACCAAAACTCCTCCTTAGCTTGTGCAACCTGAACACTTTCAACAACCAATCATCAAGGCATATTTACCCAATATCAGAGAATGAAATAGAAATATAAGAGCTGAAACATCATCAGAGATACCATACAACATCGCACAAAAGACCAATGTCACCCTAAGTAAAATTTGTCGTAAAACTAACCATACACGGTTTTATTTCTATATCCGTGTATCCGTGTATCCATTTTAATCTTCTGATTTTGATCAAATCTGATCTCCTGAAAGGTAGAGATTACTTCCAGCTTCTGTCTGAGAAATTTTGAATGCTTCCCTGGAATATATGAGAACAGATAGGAAAATGTAGCTATGTTTTCAAGTGTCATCCAATAGTTGTAGCATAATCCTATCAGTAACCAAGTCTTCAAGCTCTTTGCAGCATCAACATATTCTTTCCAAGAGGAATTATCATTCCAGAACATCTTCTTCAATAGAAAATATGAGTCAAGCAATCATCCAAGTGATCTAATATCACCAAAATCTTCAAGATTTATATCATGAAGCAACATGTGATGGAATTATGTATAAAAGGTCTGAACCGTAGCAACAAACTCTACATTATCTACTCATATCTCTGAATCATAAGACTTCCATCTCATCCATAAAACAAAATACTCTTCATCAAAAAGCAATCAGGGCTTATCCATAATCTCATCATAAGAAACCATGTATCATATCATCATCATTTGAGCATGCATATTAAGGAATACGCAGATACAATGCAAACAGTGCATTCATTAGTAGTTTTACTGATGCTCCCCCTGAACCCGTGCTTCTGTTCTTGAGCTGAACTCTGAATTTATTATCACAGAATTGCATATGCTTCTGTCTCCAAAGTAACTCACGTGTATATGCGACTTTTATTCACGAAACCCACGTATGGAAAGTGAAGCACTGAAAATTTCACTCCTTTATCTCCCCCTGAATTTGTATCACCTGTACCTGTCTTCTTCACAACAGATGCACTGTTAGAAATAAACATAACCAGAATTACCAAATCAACCATGAGAATCATCATACATTGCTCCCCCTGTGATGATACATTACTAATCTCTATAATGTATCTCACATCATTCTTGCAGTCATTATGAGAAATAAGCTTTAGAAGCAGATGACTGCAGTAGGGTCAATATTCCCTACATTTTTGACCGGTTCTCCTTCTTTTTCCAACTTTGCTTGAAATTTCTTATTGTGTGCTGGAAATTGTCCAATTTCTCAGATCTGTTCATCCTGCATTCTTTTTCAACATTTCCATACTTGTTACAAGCATAACATCTTATGTGACCAGAAAAGTAAGCATAAGGATCATACTGTGTTCTTCTATTCTTTCTTCTATTGAAATCAGTTGCTTTATGACCAAACTTGCTGCATGAAAAACAATATCCCTTAAAGAAACCAGAGTACCTTTCTGTATATAACCTGTTTGTTTGTGACTGAAACAATTTGCTTCTGCAATTTGCTGCAACATGCCCATAATTATGACATTTAAAGCATTCATCATTTTTGAATGATTTCCTTTAAGTGTTCATGATTTTCAGTTGACTTATTGTTTCTTTCAACTCTTCAGGTTTTGCATTGACATCCTTTGAATCTTTAGCACTTCCTTGTGAGCTAGATTCTCCTTTAATAGTTTCATGAAAAACAAGACCAAATTTAACAGAGGGAGACCTTTGACTAATAAGAATATTGTCCAGAATCTTAGTACTATCTTGAAACCTCAAGAGTTTATCCTTTTCTTCTAATTTATCTTTGAGAATGTTTACCTCAACCTCCAATTTTTGGCATTGCTTCTTCATGCTTTCTTCGTTCCTTCTTCCTTCTTCTACTTGATCATTTAATTTTAAAATCTCTTCCTTCAATCCATTCTCTTGTTCTTCAAGAGTTTGTAAAAGTTCTTCATTCTTCTTATTAGCTTTTTCCAGATATTCTTTGAGGGAGATGATTTTTTCTTCAAGTCCTTTTTCTTCAAATGATTGTAGAAGTTCTTTATTCTTTTTGTTTGATGCTTCGAGATCTGCCTTTAGAGAGATGATTTCTTCATTCTTCTTATTTGATTTATCCAGATCTCGCTAGAGATATGATTTCTCGCTTCAAGTCCATAACTTCGATTGATACATTGTGACATCCTTTTCGCCCAGAGATCAAACATTTGTAGGCGCATTCCTTCTCATTGAATATTCTTTGTTGGATTCTTGAGAGCTTCTTCTAGATCCATAACATTACTTTCACTATCTTCACCATTGCTTGCACAAGAAAGTGAATCACAAGAACAACATTCAATACCTGTTTTATCTTCTTCATTTTCTGCTGCACATGTTTTCTGAGATATCTCCTTTTGAGTAGCCTTCTTCTTTTGCTTCCTTCCCATTGTGACAGATCTCCTTCAAGCGATCAAGCTTCTGCAGAAGGACCTGCTCTGATACCAATTGTTGGGAAAAATACTGAGAGGGGGGGGGGGGGTGAATCAATATTTAGGACTTACTCAATTTTTTTTTACTTTTCCATTCACTAAAACCCATACGCTACTTTGCTGAAGCCAACTAGCGTATACATGAGGATATCCTTCATAAAACTCGCGTATGAACAGAGATCTAATTATACAGATAATTCTTAACTTAGTTCTTTGCAAAATTCATTCATCTGATGTTAAGTTAATAGTAAGCATGTGCAGTAATAACAGAATAAAGCATCACACATAAGCATAACACATGAACACCAAGATTTAAGGTGGAAACCCAAGTCGGGAGAAAACCACCGCTGTCGTCGTCTCAGTCTTCAATATTTATTATATAAAGAAAAAATGTTACAACCATGTACTGGCGCAGACTCATACTCACATCACAGCACCCACCGCGTAAGGCTACAACCTTATCTCGTTTACCAGCCTCTCCTGGAAGGGAGCTACAACCCCCTACTCTCGTTTACCAGCCTCTCCTGGAAGGGAGCTACAACCCCCTGCTCTCATTTACCAGCCTATCCTAGAAGGGAGCTACAACCCCCTGACTGAGGGCTACGACCCTCAGCTCTACCATGGACCACGTTTCATCAATTTTCACACTGGATCCAATAGATTCTTTTAGAACACAACTTGTAGGCCACTTTTCATCATATTTTTAGACTGGACCCACTCCACACATTTAAGCTTAATCATACATCAAACTGAAACTTATAACTCCATCACTTCATTCATTGAATCATCAAGCAATCAATCAACAACTTGATCTTTCATCAATATAACCAGTAGCATAATCATCATTCAAACAACCCAGATCTATATGAATGCATCATTGTCAGATAGTAGTAAAATAGCAGAACAAATCAGACATTTCATACCATATACTTCAACAAACCCTAGTTTTCATACGCGCTTTCCTTTCACCGATCTGGCGTATATACGCGCTTTCATACATATAAACCCATGTATACATCTGCACATATTACAGAACTATTTCACAACCCATATGTGCTTTCACTTAATACAACCCGCGTATATACGCGCTTTCGCCTCGACGAACCTGCGTATAGATCTTCATACATTTTAGGGCAGTGCAACTCTCCAGAACAGATAAACAGCTCATATCTTCATTCTTTACTTCAGCACAAATTCGCCAGATCATAGATCTAATCATTCCATAAACAGATCCAGAAGATACATATACATTTCAGATCTAGAGATCCCTCTTCATCATTTTCTTCATAGGTGCATCATAGATTCAGATCTATCATCAAACTGTTACCCTTTCCATTCAGACATACTTCAGAGTGAAGTATACATTCAAACCCAGACTCATGCACCCCCATTGCATAATGAATTTCTTCTCCTTAAATAGATCTAGCCTTTGACAATACCATGAGCCAAAACCACACAACTTCCGATGGTATTCCTGGACGTGATCACATAGACAATCCAACGCTCAATACAATGGGTCAATACCATGGTAGTAACCCCTAGTTTTATTCTTTTAGAGCGCAATTGAGCATACATGACTTGGAAAGTACTTTTCCGCGTGCATACGCTACTTCTCCGAAACAAACACGCGTATGCGTTGTGTCATACACTTTTCATCATTGTTCTGGCCCTTACTGATATTTCTTTCTCTGGTACTTCTGAGCTACTTGTAGAACATCATATTTACATCATTAATAAACTCATCAAGCATCAAGAACAACTTCATCAAGTAGGTTGCCATCATCTTCATTAAGTGGGTTGCCATCAAGGAAAACACTCTGCATCATATTGCCAACATTAACAACTTTCCCAACCAACCAAAACAAACAAACAAACCCTAAAACTTAACAACTAGCCTAAAATCAAACCTAAAAAGAAAACAATTTCATATCCTTTGCACAAAATAGAGAGAGCCCTCTCTAAGTCCAGGAAGTCTAGGT
Organism: Pinus albicaulis; assembly: GCA_034641835.2. Taxonomy (NCBI): domain Eukaryota; kingdom Viridiplantae; phylum Streptophyta; class Pinopsida; order Pinales; family Pinaceae; genus Pinus; species Pinus albicaulis. The sequence continues at coordinate 40,346,886 of CM076576.1, forward strand.
CCTAGGACTCCAAAGGTTGGTTTGATGTGACCCCTGTCCATTTGTTCTCACCAATCTAACAAATTACGAGGACCTAACATAAGCCATTATATCATTTTACATATGAAATTTGAATGAAACTGATCTCTATAACCGAGTTGGTTGACTGATCTCTATAACCGAGTTGGTTGAATATGCTTGAAAAGGAGGACTAAATATGGATGTGTAGTAAGCAGAACAAACCCCTGGCTATTTTTCACGGTTTACCAATGTACCAAAAATATTTTACTCTTGCTTTGATAATGAGTCATAGGAAATAAATGATACAATATTGTATTACTATCAATGTATGAAATGGACAAGAATGAAGGGTGGTTATTTCTAAGAAAATAAAATTTGGCTGAGTAGTACATGTTTGGAGGCATCCCATATCACTTTTTTACTTTTTTTTTATTGTGAGGATAATTCTAATACTCATCAATTCTCAACATACTATCAAAATATAATGAAGAGATGCACAAATCATATACAAGAATGGTAATTTATAGATGTATTTGTTGTGAAAAATATGACTAAAAATATACAAGAATTCCCTTATATATGTCTTTTGATGGTTTTCAATGCATTTGAGTTATAACTTGCAAGCCATAGACAAGGCGAGGTTAATATGAGACCTTGTTTTAATCTATTGATGTGTACAACTCATGAGACAATTGATACAACATATAGGGGTAAGTTATGCTTGGCATAGAAAATCAAAACTAGTCACAATAAATGGATGAGTACAACATAGTCCATATGCTAAGCTTTTTTTCCCCAAATGGTCTTGTCAACTCAACCTTGATGTTGAAAACCCCCATGCAACATGATGAATGGGAAGAAGAATGAACCTTGACAATAACAATATGAGAAAAAGATACATGGTAATGGGGAGAATAGGGGAGATTTAGATAGCCCATCAAAATTTCCAAAACTATGAGTAAACAATTCAATTTAGTAACATGGAACTATAACCCCCAACAAAACCCATGAAATAACTCGGTCATGATATGTTTAGGAAAACTAAATGGACACACAAGAGTAAATTCATGAACCCAACATTATATCTTTTAGAGCACTGAAGTGGTTGTGGTGAAACTATGAGTTGAAATAAATGAGGTTTATCCACTCATACCTTGGAAAAAAAACCTGTAGCTTACATGTGAGACAGGTAATTTAGCCCAAGATGATGAGAGAAAGATATTTTGCATAACAATGTCAGACACAATATAAGGAAGCAAAATTGAGTAGAAATAAGAAATGAATGAGGGGATTATCCAAAAAAAATCACATAGACAAAGCTATAACTGATACACTAATCAATCTTCTAGCTTTCAAGTGAAATTCTTACTCTAAGGAGTCAAAATTTTGCATACTCTGGTAGTTGAGTTCTTATATCATTTTCCAATGACACCATAATTATTACCATGTATTTGCAAGCCACAAAATCCCACAATTTTTATTTATATGTTAGGGTTAAAGATGAGCTAAGTGCAAAGCTCTTTTATAATTTCAAATGAATGTGAGAATGGTTCGGTGGCCTACCTTCAAGGCTTTCCACCCTTGATACATGAGTAATGCATCTCAAGCCATGCCTCTGGATATGTCTCATCAAACTATAACAAAAACCTACCATATTAAACTTTAATCATGAATTGACCTATATCATTTTCCCTTATGAGTCATGCACATTGTATTACATAAGCTTTATGTTAATATAGGTTGTCATTGATGTAAATATGGCAATAGGATGCTAGATGATGATGAAGAAGTTCCAGTCATGTACCTTGATGAACAATGATGAATGACCATACTTGTTGATGGACTAGATGATGGAAGACTACATGATGACATATATCACTATGGCATGGTGAATTGATGACAATAATGATGACATTATAAACTTATGATAAATAAGGCGAACAATGAAGAATCAACCATAAGTAATCCCAACACTCAAAAGCATTTTTCCCTACCTCCATTTTCGTATCAATAAATGACCAGTCACCTTAAAAACTATTTTTCACTACCTTATATGCAGAATTTATCTAAGAGATCTTCACCATCCTTTAGAGAATAATTTTATCTTTCTAATGAGCCCTCACTTGCCTCCTAACTCCAAATAGTTTAAGATAAATCAATTTTTTATGATAGAATATCATACCTGTTACCTGAGTCGACCTGTGCTAAAACCTCTCAAGTCGGCCTACCTTTAAAATACATGTCCCTTCATTTAGCTGAGGAAAAATCACTATAAATATAAGGTATCGAACTTCACTCTTGATCATCAGCTCAATTTTTATATTTATTACAACTCAGATAAACATGAGATAGGGATATATGTTCACATATTGTGAAAAGTCAAGAAGGATAAGACAAATAATTGTGTCTATGTGGAGCTGTAACAACTAGGGTAAGCTTTCGATCTGTGGATCTTTTCCTCAACTTGTGGAACTATGCCATCATATTATTTAGATTGTATCGTATACACCTCATTTCTTGATGTATTTCAAACTGTTGAAGAGTTAGGATATCGATACCACCACAGGCAGCTACAACAAAGACTAAACGTTAATTACAGAACTCAGACACCTTCAGCACTAATCTGGATTTATGCAGGAATGCAACAGAATATAGAAATAACCATAAACATAGAAATACAGTAGAAATAAGGCTTCATTTCATTAATATAAAATCACATAAATATGCTTAAAAACATGATGGAAATAAAATAGCTAGGGTGCTGGTAGTGAGTCTCTGAGAAGAGATGTGGCGACTATAGTCCTCTACACTGTGTTACAATGAGGCTCAAGGGCCTATTTATTATGGAGAAACAACGGAGAACTCTAAACATCCAAAAACCTAACCCTAGGAGATGAAGCACCCAAACTATGGGCCCCGTTTGGGTAAATTGGTGTTTCAACTTCCCGTGGATGTAACTTCGGCATACTATCTCCATTTGGGGCCTCAAAACAGCTCCGGAAGTTCAGGACCTGAAAAAAATGCTAAAAATAGTAAGTTTTGAAAAAAAACTGAAAGAGACAATGGTGGGGCCCCAAGTGGAATAGGCGGGTGGCCACCAATATCCACCTAGATCATTCCTCCCCCCTTAGGAAGCAGTGGTCCCCATTGTGTTGAGTTCCTCCATGAGATGAGGAAACTTCTATTGAACTTGGCCCCTAGTGAACCACTTGCCTTGGTGCAGGAGTTGGCTAGCTTTGACAATCCGATACAGTTGGATATTCTATCAGTGAGTGTTCTTGATTTGCATTTCCATGATACACTCTGTGGTGGCCTGTTCCATGCAGTTTGGGTTTAACTCTTTTGGTGTGAGTTCTTCTGCAATGTCAGAGGTGTCCAATAGAGGTGGGAAGTAGGGACGAAGGCAGTCTACATTGAATAATGGGTGCAGACCAAGGAATGGTGGAATACTAAGCTCGAAGGCATTGTTCCCTACAGCCTTGGTGATGGTGTACGGCCCATATCGGATTGCGGTGGGGTCCAGTGAGGCGCTCCTTCTGCAAATGTAGCCACACTTTTTCGCCCACCTAGAATTTTTGTGGCACCCGATGTTGATCATGTCGTTGCTTGTACTTAGCATTGGCTCTGTCCAATATGTCATGAACCTGTTGACGGATATGCTGAATGCGCTTGATGAAGTTGTTTTCTTTGTCAGATTCAGACTGGACATGAGCCTAATCGACCTTAGTAGCTGCAAATGGAATGGCTACGTCAATGGGACATAGTGGTTGGAATCCCAAGCCCACCTGAAAGGGGTTATGGCCGGTTGAGCTGTGGAGAGCCCGGTTATAACTGTGTTGTACATAGGGAAGGCTCTCATCCCATGTGCGTGAATTATTTTAATTTTAGATGTGTAGAATGTGTACAATCATCCTATTGACAAACTCTATCTGGCCATCAGTTTGGGGATGGAAAGCTGTGGAATTGGTGAGCTTGGTGTCCAACATTGTCCAGAGGCTGGACCAAAATGTGCTAAGGAACCTGTTGTCGCGATATGATATGATAGACTATGGGATCCCAAAGTGCACCCACACTCATTCAAAGAAGAGCTTAGCACTGGATTCTTCTGTGATATTCTTCTTGCAGACCGCCATAATGGCCATCTTTGAGAATTTGTCGATGACCATGAAAACACAGTCATTTCCATGCTTAGTATAAGGAAGGCCTGACATGTAATCCATGGAGATGGATTCCCAACCTCGACTAGGGGTAGGTAATGGAGTATAGAGCCCTTTCTTCTTGATGGTTGGTTTGGCAATGGCGCAAGCAGTGCAGGATCTGATGTACTTCCCGACCTCCTGTCGAAGGTTCGACCAATAGAAATACTTCTGCAGTACTGCCACTGTTTTCTCGACCCCAAAATGCTCATCGACTCGACTGTAGTGCGCTTCCCATATCATCTTGGAACGCTCACTTGAATGAACACAAAGGTGTCCCAGGTGACATAATAGTGCATCTTGGAGGTGAAAATTTGGAACTTTCATACCCCACAAGAGTGCCTTGTATGTGTAGCTGAATTCTGGATCTTCGTAGTGGCAAAAATGGCGTTGGGCTCTGCATCAATAATTTACTTCCCTTTGTCATTCACCATGTCAGGTTCTGATTCAGAGTCTGAGCATGCATCTAATTCAGAAGCCCTCATCTTGGCCACCAGCGACTGCTTGGCCCGACACTCACTTGTGTTTTGAGTGGAGCTCTTATGGAACTCACACCACTTTCCCGTGTTCTTCTTTGGCTTAGCGATGTTGTTCTTTGTTTGTGTCTTTGGCGGGTTTTCTTGGGTTTCCATGCCTTGGCTTTGTCCTTTGTTCTGTGGTTTGGGGGCACCTTTCCCTTGCTTTTGATTTGCAAATCCAAAGTCTCACTTCTTCTGTTTGAATTTCTGCTCAATCTTGGTAGCATACCAGTATGTCCTACCAAGCGAGGAGATGTCGAGGAACTCCATTTCCTCCTTAATTTATCTTTGAAGACAACCGCGATACTTTAGCACCAAATTTTTCTCTAAATCTTTGATACCCAACTTTGTGCGCAGGGTATGGAACAGATTCGTTAGCTCATGCACATCTTGATCCCTTTGTTGCCGCAGCGTGGTCCATTGTATGTACTTGTCCTCATAGCTCCCCACGGGATAGTATTGTTCCTTGATGGCATCTCAGAAAGAATTCCAAGTGGGTACGGCTGAGAATAGAGAGGTTTATGTCTCATCCTTTTTCTCACAGTAGGTTTCCCACCAGTCCTTGACATGGGGGGTAGCTTTGAGGAGTGCAAAAATAATCTTCTCCCAGTCGGAAAAGTCATGAACCGAGAAATATCTTTCTAATAGATTCAACCATCTATCTATGACATTTGCATCTATTTGACCCTAAAATATGGGAATGTCAAAGTTTACTTGTAACTTAAAGGAAGTCGCGCCTCCAGAGTGGCTGCTGGATGCAGATGCACCGTCGGTGGGCAATCATTGAAGGATCTGGGAAAATTTATCCATCATCGCAATCCCTTGTTTTTCGAGGGCCTCCTCAAGAAATATTTTGATAGTATCTCCTACTCCCTCATCTTTCTTTTCGTCTCCCATGGGCGTCTTTCGGGGTTTGCGAGGCTGATCTTGTAAAGGTTCCACCAGATCGAGCCCTAACTCCTTATACCCCGACCTCGTTGGGGACATGCAAAGAAGGATTGAGAAAAAACATACCACTCTGATACCTGTTGAGTCTCAAAAATGTTCTCCATATTCATACATATTTCCATTATGTCATAACCATTTAGCTCTTATTTCATAGCCATTTGACCTAAAACCCTACATCAAGTAACCATTTTCATAAATTTATGGGTTAGGATCCTTGTTTTCCAAAGTTATTTATTTTATGTATTTTAAGTGAATTTATGATTAGAAACTAGAAAATTAACATAGTTTCATATATCTATATATGTGTTATGAGTTTTGTGACATGTGTAGGTCAAAAGAAGACTTCTAGAAGACCCTTATGTGGCACTCTAAGGCCAAATTCGAATTTGGTTGGAGAAGATTATGGGATCAAGAGGATATGTGTCTCACTTCCTTGCTGTATTGAAACTCTAAGAGGATATGTGTCTCATCTCTTAGTTGTGTTGAAACTCTAGAAAGACATGTGTCTTATCATTTCCTATTTTGATTGTAACTCTAGAGATGGAGGGAGAGATTCATGGACTCCCATTAATGAGATGACTCCTCATATTTTGTTTAAATAGGAGAAGCTTTCTCCTATCATAGGTAATGAGGAAGTAATGAAAAAGTAGTAGAGAAGTCTTTTGTAACAAAGTTCAAGATGGAATGGGATGTAGATTTGTGAGTTCTTTTTAATAGAGAAATTCAGTTTCTTGATGGTGTTTTGATTACAATTTCAAAGAGCTAAGGACTACACCAAATTGGTAGTAGAGGGCCCCTGCTATCCAAGGAGGTTTTTTCATGTTTTCTAGATAAGTTGCTTTCAATTATGTTTTGTCATATTTCCTTACTTAGATTACTTTCTGAAATCATAGCTTTTAGCATAATTTTTCATGGCAGCCCGGGCATTTGCATATCTTTTGACTAATGACATGGAATCAATATTGTTCTGCTGTTAATTTATTTTTTCTTAGTTTTTGTTTAATTCTGGTATTGCTTTGTTTATTTCAGTCTTGCACATTTGCTTCCGTAGTTAGATTTAGATATATTAAATTGCTCATGTCATTTTCAGTTACCTCCGAAAGCCACAGCTGGACTGATGGTGAGGGATTGTATTATGAAATGTGTAGTTTGATATTATTTTCCTTTCTGCAAATTTAGATATATTAAACTGCTCATAACATCTTCAGTTGCCTCCGAAAGCCACAGCTGGACTGATGGTGAGGGATTGTATTATGAAATGTGTAGTTTGGTATTAGTTTCCTTTCTGCAAGTTAGAAATATTAAATTGTGCATGACATCTTCAGTTACCTCCGAAAGCCACAGATGGACTGATGGTGAGGGATTGAATTATGAATGTGTGGTTTGATATTAGTTTACTTTCTGCAAGTTAGATATCAGTTACTCAAGTTGTTTATGGTTACTTCCGAAAATCATAGCTGGACTAATGATGAGGGATAAGAAGACAAGTTGATGTAATTTGATTTAGATTTACTTTATTGCAACTTTTGGATTTCTTTCAGCATAGTTTCTTTTGTGTTTAGACAGCAGCAAGAATAGTTTGGTTTCATGCTCACTAGTTCACTGTTTTGATTTATTAGATTAGCAGCACATTTTTCATTTCAATAGCACATTTTCATTTCCTTTCAAGTTTTGTCATTGTATGTTTCAAATTCCTTTTTCAGTTTCAAGTTGGTAAATCATTATAAAGGACATCATTGCCTTGAATATCCATAACCATACTTGTCTTTTAGAATTTCATAAAAATCCCAAAACGACAAAAAGTAAGAGATAGGTTATCTTGCACATATAGTGCGTCACACTTCGTCAGCTTACGAATCCCTGGTTGATAATTTATGTTAGCAATTTAGGACACACTAAATTGACCAAACATTTTGGCGCCGTTGCCGGGGAAGTGTAACTAGGTAGCCTTATTTCTTACATCTAAAAAAAAAATTTAATAATTCTTGAGTATGCTCTCCTCCTGTACTTTGTGTGATCTGGAGGATCAGAAAAGGAATTGTTATGTAAAAAAAAAAATTAATAATTCTTGAGTATGCTCTCCTCCTGCACTTTGTGTGATCTGGAGGATCAGAAAAAGAATTGTTATGTAAAAAAAAAGGGAGACAAAATAAAACTTCATCATTTCAATTGATTCAACAATTTAAAAAAAAAAATTGTTTTCATGAAAAACTTTGATTTCAATAAATTGTTTTGTTTAATGAATATATATGTATATTTTTAAATTTTTGAAAATATCACATACATAATTTTATTAAACAAATCAATTAAAATAAATAAATAAATAAATTTAATTGTTTTGTTACTAAGATATATATGTATATTTTTATTTTTGAAAATATATATATAATTTTAATAACAAATCATTAAAAAAAAAAAAAAAAAATCAATAAATTGTTTTGTTTAGTAAATTACATATGTATATTTTTTATTTTTCAAAATTTAACATGTGTAAATTTTATTAACAAAACAAATAAAAAAAAAATCATTTTGCTTAGTAAAATATATATGTGTATTTTTAATTTTTAAAAATATAACATATAGTTTTATTAACAAAAACAAATTAAAAAAAAAAAATTGAAAAACAAAAACAAAACAAATCAATAAACAAAGCCATAGGCAACTCCATGGATTTCATTTTGTATTGCATTCAGAAATTGGTCAGTCAAGTGAACCTAGTCACCCAGCCCAGATTGATAAAAAATCAGCTTAAAACCTCAGTGAAAGTCCTGTTTTCAGCATGTTTTTCTTGAAGTCTTTGCTGCCTGAAATTGAAAATTATTAATCCTTTTTATAAAAATTTACAATTTCAGAGAAAAAAAAAAGAAGGAGAAGAAAAGAAAACCAATCTATGGCTATCTTCAATCCTAGCTTTCGATGTAGCCTCAGTGGAAAATCTGCATTCCTGTTCAAGCTTTGGCCTGAAACAAACTTGCAGTCTCCAGCTATACATGTCTATCTGTCACACACTTTGACATTTCCCTGAAACCAAAAACATGTAAATCCAAACGATGGTTGTCTCTACAGAATTCAAGTTGTCTGAAATATAATAGCACAAGCCGCATTACGTAAAGAACAGGAAAAGATGAAGAGTTCAGTTCTCTGCAATGCCAGGTAGCAGAAACAAACTTGTTAAGAGAAAGTAATGCACAGCTTAGAAATGAAAATAAGAGAAATTTTGAGGAGGATGCCATGATTGTATTGTTCAGTCATCTGTGTGTGCTGTGATCGAATCTTTAAAAAAATTTCAAAATCAATTTCACAGCGGAATGCAACAATTCAGGAAAACGCAAAACAGAGAAAAACGTCAAACTTTGAAAGCACGATTTGGCCAAACGGAGATGAATTTGAAAAAAATAAAACATGGGTTTTTTCGCTAACGTGGTCAATTAGATAACCCAGAAACCGTTTTAAGAAATTCGTGGCGGTCTGGGAGAAATTCTCGGTTCTTTGAAGGCCATTTTTGCCTGCCGCGTGAGGAAAAACGGTTTTTTCTGAGTGAAGAATTTGAAAACGACACTCTGCATTGATAATTCGGTTTCCTGATTTCTAGGAGGAAGAATCCAAGATGAAATCAAATTCTTAACATGGCATTTAATCCACATTCCACTCATTTTTGAATTTAATTCAATTTCGTTTTCTGAATGTTGGATTTCACATCTCCTTTATCATCTGCCCAGCAATTTTTGGTGCTTCAACGACATTATTAAACACCAACCATTATGATGTTTATTTCAAAGGGATGCCACATCACTATGGAAAGACATTAAGAAGGCATGGAGATGAATTGAGCAAACTACAGGAGGATATTATCAAGCACATGGTCGTGCAGATGGCACAATGAACCTTAGTAGCATAAAGGTAAGCTCAATTGAGATTGAACGTGTCTGTAATGGCAACTGCTGCAATTGGAATTCCAACTGAGGGGGGTGGTCCTGAACGGTTACTTATTGTGATAGCCCTCAAGGATCAAACAGATACAAAAATAAATTTTGAAGAGATGAAAGATTATATTTTGAAATAGCAATCATGCCTTTTATGTTCTTCAATGCTTACCAATATATTATTTTTCATCTTATGTGATCTTCACTTACCATTCTATGGTCATTGCAAGGTCACGATTGGTCAATGTATCTGAGTTTGCTTTATTTAACATCATTTGTTGAAACTTAAAAAAAATTGCATTTCTCTTTTGTTGTTAAAAAAAAAAAAAACAATAATTTTGAATCAATGAAATGAATAAGTTATTTGCTCACTTTTTCTGAAGGTATTGATTAATTTTGGATTGATGATGAAGGATGAATGGCTAACTTTTTATTCAAGATTTTTAGCTACAGAAACCGTCAACATTCCGCAGCTGAAGTCCAATTCCACAGCTATTCTCCAATTTCGCAGCTGTTCTGCAATTCCGTAGCTGAAAAACCTCATTATTCAAATCAGCATAACTTTCTCATACAAAATCAGATTTTGATGATTTCAGTATCGTTGGAAAGGTCTCAACAAGATCTATACAATGAGAAATCCATCATTAGAGTTTGAAATGGAAAATAATGAAATAAATTGCTGAAAAGAAGCTACATTCAACTTGAGGCACTAATTCCAAAACATGTATAAATTCTTTTGATTTTTCCTTTGAAGACTTGTTTCATTAATACAAATTCTTAGTTTTGTGTGTAAATATCATAACTAGAGAGATTGATCACCTCTCTCCTTTGATAATCTTACATTCCATTGCATAAGAAGTATTAGTTTTTTTGCAGGTTTCAGGAGGAAGGACAAATGACTAAAAGAGAATGGTGTCTCTCTAAGAGACCAATTTGTTTCATAAGAGGATGATCAGCAACAAAGAGGAGGAAATATGCTGATGCAAAATCAGATCCAAACACTTGAAAACTTTCAGATACCATTGTCTCCATCACATCCATACCTCATAATAAACCATTCACCTCATTTCACTTCATGTTTTCCATTTACATTCACATCCACTTTCCATTTCTTTTTGTCCATTCATAACCCACAAATAAAAGCAAGAGGCTCATTCACATGCTTATTGCCCATTTTCATTTTCATCTTCCATTTCCATCTTCCATTTCTTGTCATTTTCATTCCACAAATAAGCCCTGCTTCAATGCAAATTTTGAGTCCATAGTCCTTTGAGTCTAAGTTCTTTGTAAAAACACCTTGAGGCTTGCATGCCTTAATGGCAAGTTCTCATGCTGACAAACAATGGGAATACATTAATGTCTCTTGTTCGTCAGATCTTCTAGGTGACTCGACATCAGCAAAATCATTCATACCTAGCAAGATGTGTTTGGGCATCTTGACTCTCATTGTCATCAATGGTGAGAGTTCTCGTGTTGACTAGTGGCATCCATTAATGGCCACTAATTCAACAATTTCCTACTATGTTCGACATCATAACATCTTTCACATAGTAGGAATTGTGCCAATGAGTTTTGAAGACATGAAGACTATTATTTTCAGCATTTTGGAGCAGATTCAACAAGTTTTAGTAGGAGCAATAAAAAGTCATCTCATCTCTTTATCCATGACTCCTCTTGTTCAGCCACTTGAAGAAGAATATGATCAGAATTTTGTAGCCACCACACATACACAACTCATCTACATTTAAGGTAAGTGAAGGTATGTTGTTTTCTAATTTTTAGTCATGTAATTCATTAGAATGCTAAAATTGTAACTTTGGAAAAATTCCTCACTCCCTTTTCCACATTGTCATAGATTTAGTTGGGGGGGGAAGGAACATCATTTCATATCCACATGTCATACACCATCATACATTTTCATTTCATTTCCACCTACATATACTTTCCAACCAACTATTGTTGCAACATGATCCAAAAGATTATATGCCTTGCAAATGATCAATTCATTGATGAAGAAATTGATTCTAAATGTTTTCATGAACTTTGATGCAACAAAGAAAATAAAGCATTGTTACACAAGAACCAATGCTTCAAAAAAAAAATGGTTGTTACACAAGAACCAACCATTGAAAAAAAATGGTTGTTACACAAGAACCAACCATTGAAAAAAAAAAATGTTGCAATCAAATGTATTATACTTTGCCAAAAAGGAAAAATCAAGAAGCAAAGTTTGGAATGAATCTATATGAGTCAAAACTCATAAAAGATCAACTCATGGACAAATGAATCATTGAAATGGTTGCATGAGGACATGCAACAACTTCAGTTGGGGGGTATGTTGAGTCTCAAAAATGTTCTCCATATTCATACATATTTCCATTATGTCATAACCATTTAGCTCTTATTTCATAACCATTTGACCTAAAACCCTACATCAAGTAACTATTTTCATAAATATATGGGTTAGGATCCTTGTTTTCCAAAGTTATTTATTTTATGTATTTTAAGTGAATTTATGATTAGAAACTAGAAAATTAACATAGTTTCATATATCTATATATGTGTTATGAGTTTTGTGACATGTGTAGGTCAAAAGGAGACTTCTAGAAGACCCTTATGTGGCACTCTAAGGCCAAATTCAAATTTGGTTGGAGAAGATTATGGGATCAAGAGGATATGTGTCTCACTTCCTTGTTGTATTGAAACTCTAGGAGGATATGTGTCTCATTCCTCAAGTTGTGTTAAAACTCTAGAAAGACATGTGTCTTATCATTTCCTATTTTGATTGTAACTCTAGAGATGGAGGGAGAGATTCATGGACTCCCATTAATGAGATGACTCCTCATATTTTGTATAAATAGGAGAAGCTTTCTTCTATCATAGGTAATGAGGAAGTAATGAAAAAGTAGTAGAGAAGTTTTTTGTAACAAAGTTCAAGATGGAATGGGATGTAGATTTGTGAGTTTTTTTTAATAGAGAAATTTAGTTCTTTGATGATGTTTTGATTACAACTTTAAGGAGCTGAAGGACTTCACCAAATTGGTAGCAAAGGGCCCCTGCTATCCAAGGAGGCTTTTACATGTTTTCTAGATAAGTTGCTTTCAATTCTGTTTTGTCATATTTCCTTACTTAGATTGCTTTCTGAAATCATAGTTTTTAGCATAATTTTTCATGGCAGCCCGGGCATTTGCATATCTTTTCACTAATGACATGGAATCAATATTGTTCTGCTGTTAATTTATTTTTTCTTAGTTTTTGTTTAATTCCGGTATTGCTTTGTTTATTTCAGTCAGTCTTGCACATTTGTTTCAGTAGTTAGATTTAGATATATTAAATTGCTCATGTCATTTTCAGTTACCTCCAAAAGCCACAGCTGGATTGATGGTGAGGGATTGTATTATGAAATGTGTAGTTTGATATTAGTTTCCTTTCTGCAAGTTAGATATATTAAATTGCTCATAACATCTTCAGTTGCCTCCGAAAGCCACAGCTGGACTGATGGTGAGGGATTGAATTATGGATGTGTAGTTTGATATTAGTTTCCTTTCTGCAAGTAGAAATATTAAATTGTGCATGACATCTTCAGTTACCTCCGAAAGCCACAGCTGGACTGATGGTGAGGGATTGAATTATGAATGTGTGGTTTGATATTAGTTTACTTTCTGCAAGTTAGATATTAGTTACTCAAGTTGTTTATGGTTACTTCCGAAAATCATAGCTGGACTAATGATGAGGGATCAGAAGACAAGTTGATGTAATTTGATTTAGATTTACTTTATTGCAACTTTTGGATTTCTTTCAGCATAGTTTCTTTTGTGTTTAGACAGCAGTAAGAATAGTTTGGTTTCATGCTCACTAGTTCACTGTTTTGATTTATTAGATTAGGAGCACCTTTTTCATTTCAGTAGCACATTTTCATTTCCTTTCAAGTTTTGTCATTGTATGTTTCAAATTCCTTTTTCAGTTTCAAGTTGGTAAATCATTATAAAGGACATCATTGCCTTGAATATCCATAACCATACTTGTCTTTTAGAATTTCATAAAAATCCCAAAACGATAAAAAGTAAGAGATAGGTTATCTTGCACATATACTGCGCCATACTTCGTCAGCTTACGAATCCCTGGTTGATAATTTATGTTAGCAATTTAGGACACACTAAATTGACCAAACAATACCACTGATCCAGATTTATGCAGGAACGCAACAGAATACAGAAATAACCATAAACATATAAATACAGCTAAAATAAGGCTTCATTTCATTAATATCAAATAATAGAAATATGCTTACAAACATGATGGAAATAAAATAGCTAGGGTGCTAGTAGTGAATCTTTGAGAAGAGATGTGGTGACTACATACCTCTGAATTGTGTTACAATGAGGCTCGAGAGCCTATTTATTATGGAGAAACAATGGAGAACTCTAAATGTCCAAAAACCTAACCCTAGGAGATGAGGCACCAAAACTATGGGCCTCGTTTGGGTAAATTGCTGTTTCAACTTCCCGAGGACGTAACATTGGCATACTATCTCCATTTGGGGCCTCAAAATGGCTCCAGAAGTTCATGACCCAAAAAAACTGCTAAAAATAGTAAGTTGTGAAAAAAAAACTGAAAGAGACAATGGTGAGACCCCAAGTGGAATAGGGAGGTGGCCACCAATATCCACCTAGATCAAGCACCTCATAATTGTGTCACTTTTAGGAGATAGGTCCTTACAACAGAACTACAGTGTATTCTCTATGGACATGTTCAGTGCCTCGAACCAGGAGATAGCTAAGGACTTCGACTACAGCTTCACTCCAAGGTATAGGCATCACAGAATCACAGATTATTAATATATCCTCAGACCTGGTGAAGTACAGTGGATTGATTGGAGTTAATTTTGGTGCAAAAATTATAGCCTTGGAGCTTGTTCAACCAATCTTGTGATGAAATTGAAGACATAACAATGAAGTAAAAATCAGTGAGAAATGTGGCATTAAGTATAGGACATGTGAAGCATTGAACATTGCAAAATCGTGTGAAGTTATTCAAGTAAGTAAGTAAGTACATTACTCATTTTATCAAGATTGACGGATTGGTGTCCTAGAGGTTGGAGCCTCTAAAATTTAAGGTTGGAGCCATGAAGAAGATTGTCGAAGCCTTATAGGTCAAAGCCTCATTAAGTCCAAGTTGGTGCTTGGAAATCATTGTACTTATTCATTTGTAAAAGGATCATTATCCTTCCTTCTATAATAAAATTATTCATTTATTTGACTTTTGTTTAGAATCTAACTAGTTATAATAAAAATTGAAAAGAAATATTGATTCACCCCCCTCTCATTATTTCCAAGAATTGGAACCAGAGCCAACTTCTTCATTATCAGCCTAACAGCTAGAAGAAGGATTCTTAGACACAATAAAGAATATAGAAGTGGCAGGGAATCTTCCTATGTTTGATGGAGCAAACTTTGGTTTTTGGAAGAAGAGGATGTCTTACTATTTAATGTCCCTTGGACCTAAAGTATGGCATTCTGTTTTGAATGGGTAAAAATCTCCCCCCACTCTTCCAACTGATCCAGAGGAAAGAAAAACCTACATTGCTAATGCCAAAGCTCTAAATTCAATTATTAGTGGAATCTCTGATTTTGAATTCACAAAGGTCATGAATTCTGACTCGACCAAAGAAGTATGGGATAAGTTGGTTTCCCTATATGACGGGGACTCCAAAGTTAATAAGGTAAAGCTTCAAACTCATAGAATACAATTCGAAAGTCTGAAAATGGATGACAAAGAATATATTGCATCATAGTTTCTCCGAGTAGATGAAGTGGTCAACTCTCTTAAAGGGTTAGGAGAAAATGTTGAAGAAAGCACTGTTGTTCAAAAAATCATGAGATATCTTCCTAACAGATTTGACTCCAAAGTAAGTGCCATAGATGTAATGAAGGACCTAGATACTCTCAATATGGATCAACTTCATGGAATTATCATTGCCTATGAGATGAGGAAAGAAATCCAAAATTCCAAAGAATCACCATTCAAAGCCTCAAAGTTAACAAAAAGAGGAAAAGGATGGAATAACAGTAGTGATGACTCTGATGTTGAAACTGAATTAGCAAAATTTGTATGAATACTAAAGAAGGGATCCAAGCTACAAGGTAAATACCCTCTTATTTGTTTCAAGTGTGGAAAAATATGACATTATGCTACAAAATGTCCTCATAAACATGATAATGGTGATGAAGAAGATTCTAAAATGATGGTGTACAAAAATAAAGCGTTTAATAAGAAGAACTTCTTCTCCAAACAAGAAGAGTCTGATAAAGATGAATTTGTAGTCATCAAGAAGAAATCAACTAGAAATATCCCTCATAAAAAAGGAGGTGATGATGAATCAAATGAAGAAAATGACTATGTTGGAAGCAAATAAGTGTTTTTCATGGCATTCACAAATGATGATGATTCAGATCTAGAAGGTGAAGGAAATGTGGATGAATTACTAGTAAGTTCCATTGAAGAAAATTAGAATTTACGAAAAAAGATCATTCCTCTCAAAGTAGAAAAGGAGGAAGCAAAAAGAAGGGAAGACTTCTTGAACAATAAGCTAAAAGAAAAAGAGTATATCTGTGAAAAACGTGAAGCTGAAATAGTATCTCTAAGGAAGGAGTTGCAGCAAGTCAAAAGGAGTTGGCAAAGCTCTCAAGCACTTGATAACAACCTTAATACTCAAAAACCTCAATATGACAAATATGGGATTGATTTCAAAGGAGAATCACCAAAAACCAAGGATGATGCAAGGAGATATGCCGACATGATTTCTTTCCATCCATGATAAGAAAAGGCATCTCACCACAAATAAAGGCCCATCTCAAATCCAAGAAATGAAGGAAAAGCAACTCCAAGGAATAATGTTGATTCAAGTTATGGCTATTACAACAGGTACCAAACTATCTTTCTTGGGTATTGTTATTATTGTAAGAACTTTGGTCATCAAGCTAAGCATTGCAAGGCTCATAAGAATGAAGCACCAAGATTGAAAGATCAAACAAACAAAGTACGTGGTCCCAAAGAGCAAGGATAAATAAAAACTTACAATCCTTTTGATGCTTTGGCCAAATTTGATCCAACTTGCTCATTATGTAATAATTATGATCATAATGAACAAAATTTCCCACTCAAAATATTGGAAGCTATAATAATGTTTTTGCCATTTGCTTGCTCGAAAGGATTCAAGTTTTATCAAATGGATGTAAAATCAGCATTTCTTAATGGAGACCTCAAGGAAAAATTCTACATGGAGCAACCAGAAGGATTTGAACTAGCTGAAGGGAAAGACTTTGTATGAAATTTTAAAAAGGTCTTTTATAGGTTGAAACAAGCCCCTAGAGCTTGGTATGCGAAGTTGGATAATTATCTACAACAAGAAGGTTTCAAAAATGGAGTGGCAAAAAGCAATCTTTACATGAAGATAAACAAGGATAAATTATTGATCACTCTTGTATACATTGATGATCTAATATTTGCTAGCAATGATGATGGGATGAGCCATGAATTTTCTCTAAATATGTAAAAAAGGTTCGAAATGTCAATGATTGGTGAGTTATCTTACTTTCTTGGGCTGCAAATATATCAAACCACTACAAGCATGTTTATTTCTCAAGCAAAATATCTTAAAGACATGCGCAAAAGATATGGGATGGAATATTGTGCAATAAAATCAAAGGCGTGTCACCAAAGGATGGATGAATGCAAATGAAGCATAGTGGCAGGAAAATAGGCTTGTCTCGGGATCGAGCATATGCATCATTGTACTGTATGGGAAACAAGAATTATAGGGTTTCCAAGAACCTTTTGCACCCTTCTCTTTCTCCTTCATTGTAATGTAAATATCAGTCACTATAATGTCAACATCTATGCTAAGGTTGATTGAGGCATGTAATAGTCATCAAGCGTGAGAGAGAAGTGAGAAAGTTCAAGAGTCATCAGGGGAGGCCAAAAGTCGCAGTATGTGAACAATCACATCATATCTATAAATGTGTTGTCATTCCTCATTGAAAGGGACTTTTGGCACTCTATTTAAGGCTAGGATGAGATAGTTGATTGGTGCTTGAGATGCTAAAGTGATGCAGAAAAACTGCAATTTTCCCAATTCGTAGATCTGTGGGTTATGGGCCCACGATCTGAACGAAAAATTTCACTACGCAGCAATAAAATTATTCTCAACGCACCCTGGTACTAACTCTCGAGCATGCACATGACATCACTTTTAAACTACATTTCGGGTTTTCCTACAACCGTTAACCCTTAGACTCATTTCCGCTCTAAATGGATATGAGTCATCCATCTCACCTCTATGTAGTGCATGCTGGATATCAATTTGAAGGCCACGTTTTTTTTAATGGGTCACCGTCGATCCATTTTGTGATCAATGGTTGATCTTTGACATATGCAAATCCACACGGGATTCAAACTTGTACAGTACAAAATGAGTGCTTGATCTCTCTAAAACACATAGTCTCACGGATTCATGAAAACTATAGCTCGGATACACAATGACAGAAATTCATGCTAACAAACACATATTTCAATTATTTCAATTTCAGTTACAACACGGATATGTGAGCCATATCACCCTCTCAACACTTGATATTACATGGTGTCTAGCCTCCCTCTACGCACTCACACTTACCATATATATTCTTCAATACAATTTAAGGATCAGATCTTTTGAGATCCGATCTACCTCAAAAACTGAGTAAGCTAAAAAATTACAAAAAAAACTCAATCAGATAATGCAAATTTAACGAAATTGTTGTTTTTGTGGCCATGTCGACTTTTGGAATATTTGAAAAATTAAATTTGATTTACGCGGGTTGATGCTCCTGCATCAGACTCCCAAGGTAAAAAAAATTTATGACCTCTTGGCAATATGCCTCCTTCATCCTTCAACAATTCTACCCACATCCTCTGTGGAATTTCCTTCATGATATTTCTGTGAGCTGCAACCAAAACCTTTGTAGTAACAAGTCTTCCCTGCTACATGATACCTCATTGAGATTCTCTCCTCTGAGCCCAATCTTTCGGCATCTCTCTGGTTCTCTCCTCTGGAACCATTTAAGCACTCCTAGCTCTAGGTTGTTGCAATCTTCTCACTTGCACAACAATATAAAGACCACACATGTTAGTATGAATCTTGATTCGAGGTGTATGAAAAAATACCACTTTAGCTACGCACAACAAAAAACCCTAACAGCAGAAATGACTGCTAATATCTTCAGATCTGCAGTTGATGATCAAGACAAATGCTGAAAAAATCTAGATCTATGCACTAGAAGACATTAAAGAGTAGAAAAATAAGATTTACTCCATAGATCCAATAGACAAGAAAATAATATATCCAATGAAATTTTATATTAAAGGGCACCTGGGAGGAAAACACAAGAGGGTGTTCCCTGTTCTCCTCAATGGGATGGGTTCTTGTAAGTCCTCAGCACTTCAGATTTAGAATTCCACTCTCTTGATGGTGTAGAAAACCCAGACAAAAATGGAAAAATATGGCTATGATAATGGATCAATAGCCAGACCAAGATTTGAGATCCAGAGTGATCTTTAGGCAACAAAAGGTGACAAATGAATGGGAAAACCCTTCTATTTATAACAAAATATTGAGTTAGTCTAGATATTGGTGCATAATTAAAATATTATTAACCAAATCTAGATCTAACTTTTATGGAATATTTTATTATATTTGTTGGAGGGAAAAGGTATTTGACTTGAGTCAAATCCCTTTATTTGTAAATAATAAATAAATAAATGATTTATTTATCATTTTAAGGATGTGATTAAGTAATAATAAATAAATAAATGATTTATTTATCATTTTAAGGATATGGTTGAGTAATAATCAAATAAATAATGATTTATTTAATTATTTAAGGGTTAATTAGTCATATTTAACAAAGAATATTATTTAAATAAGATTTAAACAATTATTCTTTAGAAAATAATAAGATAAATAATGATTTATCTAATTAAGTTCTTTGTTTTGGGTTAAATATAACCAGAAATATTAATTAAACTATTGTTTAACTAATTATTTCTTGAGGAAAATCAAACAAATATATATTTATTTAATATTTCCTTATGGGGTTTCATGTTTAGACCACAAACAACTTGATAAAGGTGATTTACTAAGTTATTTTTCATAGTGAATGTGATTTTACTTGGGGTAAAATTGGTCTTACTTGGTGTACTTGGGTCAATCTAATAACAATGGATTAGATGACCAAAAAATGGTGTAACAGATTGCCCCCGAGCGTGTGAGCATTAGGAGCTAATCGTATGACCAAAGTACGTTGTAAGAGTTCAATCACTAGATAACAAAGGGGAAGTCAAAGAGAGAGGATTGCAAGGTAGACCAAAGTGCTAAAAGAACTAAACCCTGAGGAGGTGACTTGTAGGTGCGACAAGTCTTTTTGATGAGTGATTACTTGCTATAGGCGGCGGGGGAGGCATACCTATGCCCGCCGAGGCAATAGTACAAATAATATAGCGCTCGGAAAACCACGGAACGCAATAATAAAGCATATGCTGGCATAAACATGAGCCAGATAAATAACACGATAATTAATCCCACACACATATTGTGCCTAGGATAACAGTCAAGGATTGTACAATAATATCGGAGTACATGAAATATAAATACAACCCAGATGCCCCTGAACACAGGAGATGGCTCTGAAAATATGACTAATACATGCAAACAAAAAGGCACTGCAAACGGTTGAAGGCCAACATCATCAAATGTATGGAGCTGCATCGAAGGCTGAAATGAAGAGGTCATCCGAGTGTGTGTGGGGGGCTACCTATAGGGCCACCCCCTCATGAGGGCTGAGACATCTCACACACACCCAGGAATCATCAATGTCAACTGCTGCATCACTGAACCATCGAGTATACAGATCTCAATCATGCTGAAAAGAGCTGGAGCTAAGAAACAATCAAGTCAAAGGGAAATAAGGAGTCCCTTTGCCTGATCCGAGGCACAAAACAAGAGTGGAAGCTGGAACCAAGGTACACCGCCCTCTAGACCTATCTTCTGGAATGAATGAGTTGATGTCGACAGAAGGAGATCCGCCATAGATGAGGCAATAAGGGATCCTCAACTAAGGAACGAGAGAAAATAGTAGAGTGACTAACAGACTAACACCAATGATGATGATGAAATGGGGGAGACTGAGTAGTGAATAGTCGAATTCCCTTGTTAGAGCATAAATGGCATGGATGACCTGGCAGCAACTGACGCAATATTATGAGGGATAGGGGACAGTGGAACTGGAGGTCATAATGTGCGACACGAGAGAGGGACCAAGCAATGAAGGATGAAGGACTATAGCGGGATAGACTCCATGAAAGCTATTATGACTCAACTCGGATGCTTTAAACAAGGGTGACTTGATGGTGCTGCCACATAGAAAAGGGGTCCAATGGAAACCCTAAAAGCATGAGTACAAGATGATAGCTCATGATGAAAGTCGACACAAGCATGGTCAAGTATGGAAGCAACATGATGCCCCTAGTACGAGTGTTGCAAGTGAATAAATTCAGTTTTTAGGAAGGGTGAAGTGGCGCTTCTTGGACAAAATGTGTCCTAGTGAAGTATCAAATCACAAAAAAGGCATGGGCTAGCTATCTAAAGAAAATAAAACATGTGTTAGCGGAATGAAATGTTAAGGATAATACCTCTTTAGATAGAGTTCATTGCGATGACTGGGAAGGGGATGGCCTTCGAAGTCCTCTAATAGATACGCTCACTTACCTAAATCCTTACTGATAATGTAAGGTCCTAGCCATAATGAGTCAAACTTCCTATGACCAAGGACATCATGGGCCTGGTCATACACTAGAACAAGATCACCTTCGTGAAAAGTACGAGGTTGGAATTTTCGGTCATATTGAGCTTTGGTGTGTTTCTTAGCCGCCTCAATGGTTTGCACCGCAACACGGCGGTCTTCGGAAGTGCGTTCAAGCATGATAAGCCTTTGTTCTAGTGGTTGGGTATTAGGGAGAATTTCGATGACGAGATGAAGGGAAGGGATTTCACACTCGATCGGTAAGACTGCCTCCTCTCCAAAAACAAGGTGGAAAGGAGTGAACCCGGTGGCAGTTTTAACAGAAGCTCTATAGGCCCGCAAAGCAGGGAAGAGCATAATATGCCAGTTGGTTTTGTGCTTATCCACCGTCCGTTGAAGTATGGTTTGAATAATTTTATTGACTGCTTCAACTTGGCCATTACCTTGGGGGTAATAAGAGGAGGAATATTGGTGCTCAAAGCCCAACAGTGAGGATAGCTCTCACCATATCTTATCTTTAAAATGTCGGCCATGATTGGAGACTAATTGTTTCGGAACTCTGAATCGAGCGATCACATGGTTAAATAAAAAGAGGGTCGCGGTAGCTGCCGTGTTGTTGAACGTTGCCATGGCCTCACCCCATTTAGTTAAATAGTCAACCGCCACAATGATATACTTATGGCTACCAGCTGATGATGGTCGACACTCCATAAAGTCTATGGCCCACTTGCAGAAGGGGCCAGCAGAGATGACAGGATTAAGGGGAGCTGGAGGGGCTTGTGCCTTGGGGGAAAAATGTTGGCAATTGGGGTAGTGTTTGACTACCTCAATGCAATCACCAAAGAGAGAAGGCCAAAATTACCCAGCGCGCATAATTTTATGGGTAGTGGCCAGACCAAAGAGGTGGCCACTGCAAGCACCACTATGACAGGCATTGAGGACTTGTTTTTCTTCAGTGTGTGTGAGACAACAACGAAGGACAGAATCTACACCGCGATGATAAATGTCGTTACCAATGAGAAGGTAGCGGGGGGCCTGGTGTCGAATACGTCATCGAGCATCACGGTCAAAATGGAGGGCGAACTTTTGAGTTCTCAAATAAGTGAGGATATCCCCATACCAGGGATCATGGGTCGTAATGGAAAATAAGTGTTCATCGGGAAACTTATCATTAATTGGAGGATCTTGCGTACCTATAGGTAGTTTGGAAATGAGTTCAGCGAGGGCTAAACCTTTCTTACTTTTTGGTGTGACAAATTCAATATCGAATTCCTAGAGGATCATGATCCAACGGGCGTACTTCCCACTGATGATTTGATGACTCAATAGGAATGCCATGGGGTTGGAATTAGTCACGACCTTGGTGGAACGCATGAGGATGTAATGACAAAGTTTTTGGACCGAGAACACGATAGCGAGTGCTAATTTCTCTTCGTGGGAGTAGGATACAGGGGGTCCTACGAGGTTCTTACTGACATAATAGATAACATGCTCAACTCCATTGTCATCTTCCTAAATAAGGACTCCAATGACCAAGTGGGTGGAAGCAGAGATATACAGGATGAAATCCCTATCGAAGTCAGGGGGACGAATCAAGGGAGCGGATGTGAGAGCATGCTTCATGGGATCAAAATATTTTTGAGCATAGGCATCCCATACAAAAGGGATATTGGAGCGGAAGAGTCTAAGGAACCCATGCACGGTGGTGGCATAGTCAGGTACAAACCGGCAAAGAAAATTAGCTTTGCCTTGGAGGCTTTGTAACTGGCATAAAGTACGGGGGATGGGAAGCTTAAGGATGGCTTGAACTTTTAATGGGTCAAGAGTGATACCATCTTTAGACACAATGAATTCTAAAAGACGGTCAGCGAGCACACAAAAGACACACTTCAGTGGGTTAAGGCAGATATTATACTTGCGACATCGGAGAAAGACGGTCCACAGATCGTGAAGGTGTTGCGCCTGATGTTTAGACCGTGCGGTAAGGTCATCTAAATAAGCAAGGATAATATGAGCCAGGTCATGGAAACAGTAAGACATGGCCCGCTGAAAAGTGGCTTCTGCGTTTTAAGGCCAAATGGCATGACTCGATAGGCGAAGGTTCCCCATGGAATAATGAATGCAGTTTTGAGTTGATTAGCACAATGGATAACAATTTGGTTGTATCTAGAGAAACCATCCATAAAAGATAGAACCTCGTTCCCCACACACTCATCAATGATTTGGTCAATGAATGGTGTGGGGAAGTTGCCTTTGGGATAAGCTTTGTTCAAATCATGAAAGTCAGTGCAGACACAAATGGTGCCTTGTTTCTTAAGAACGAGAACCAGATTGGATACCCAAGTGGTGTATTCAATAGGATAGATAAAACCAGTCTGCTTGAGCTTATTGATTTCGGCTTTGAAAACTTCTCGTCTGGAAGGATTAATGGGTCTCATCTTTTGACGAACAGGATTGGCATCAGGCCATGTATCGATATGGTGTTCGACAATGGTGGGATCAAGCCCGGGAATTTCTGAATAGGACCAGGTGAAAATATCACAGAATTCTTTGAATAGCTTGGTGTAAGCTTCAACCTCTTTCGTGGTGCAATGGGTGCCTAAAGTAATATTTTCTTCAACCCCTGGTTTGTCAAAAATGTCAATTTTAATGGTAGGAGAGATATTGGCCATATTTCCTTTTTCGAAAGCATCGGGTGCAGGGATGGGATTTCTAAACCAATCGACTTCTTTAGGAAGGAAGTATTTAGTTTCCACAACATATCGGTCATGGGACTGCTGCGGGAGGAAGTACGCACGGTGGTGCATATCATTCCACGGAAAGTCGGGATCAGTCAGTGCTTCCATAATGTCTTCATCAGAGTGAAAGATGGGTTGACTAGAGGAAGGGAGGCTACTTGCCGTGGTAGAGCTACCTGACTCATCATCATGTGAAGAAAGGCGCACATGTGCAACATCATGGGGAATGACCGAATAATAAGCAGATAGAGGATCTACCGATGCTGAGCCCGAGGTGATTGCTGGGGGGAGGCCAAGTGGATCATCAGGGGAATTCTCCATGGGGGCTTCCACCGAGGTTCTTATGGATGATGATAGGTGGAAAAAGGTGGCCGAAGGCTCCTTCATGTTGGCATCAGGAGGAGGGGGGCCAATGAGAGTAGGCAGATCCGAAGTAGAACACGTGAACAAGGAAAGGGGGTACCTGTCCTTTGGTGCCCCCTTGCAGGCTTTTCCCTTCGTACCTGAAATGGTTGCAACAAAAAAACATTTCGGTTGAGGTGACTGAGGCACTGTTATAGCGGGGGGAATCAAAGAGACCGGTTGAACCGAGGTTAAAGAAAGATAAGGTTTGGGGTAGCAGCTGGCGGATCCAGGAGGTCATGAGTACCATCTAAAGGTAAAGGGCCTGGAGAAGGAGGTTAAGGAGGTTGATCAAAGGACATCATGAAAATTTGGTAATCGAGGGAACCAGATGGGAGAGGTTGAGTGGCCATCTACCCATCAGGTGGTTGGGTAGCCACAAATCCTTGCTGAGGGAAAGGATTAGTAAGCACAGCCAGTTGACTAGGTGCAGGGCTGGGAGGAACAGAAGGAATGGCTTGTTGTCCTCTCAAATTTGATTGAGACTCCCATAGCTGTCGCATCTGTGGTAGAAGAGGACAATCATGTGTATAATGACCATAAACACCGCAACAAGAATAGGGCTTGTTCGTACGAAGAGGCCTATCCTTCTTAGGTTGAGTAGTGTTAGGAGCATTGCCTTGATTAGGTCTAGGATTACAAGGGGTAGCTTGATTTTAAGTGCCTTTCCTCTTCCTTTTTGAGGGAGGAGGATTAGTCGTTCCCTGTTGTGCATACACTTATCCCTGAGGGGGTGGTATTTGTTGTTGCGAGGTTTGAGAAGGAAAGGGAGGAGGAGGTGCTAATTCTGGAGGAGATGGAGCACCAGGCTGTGGATAAAAAGGAGGTTGGGTAGCAGTGTGGTAAATAGGAGGTTGGGAAAAAAGAGGAGGCATGCCGTATCCTGGATATGTGCTACCGGGAGGGGGAAAATTACAGGAGGTGCTGGCCCCTCCCTGAGGAAAACCATATCCCAAGGAAGGTTGGGCATACGGATTAAAGAGAGCTCCAACGATACCATCAGTGGTGTGAGATGCCCCCGATGCGTTGGCACCACTAAATCTAGGAAGATCAGGTAGAACGGTATAAACATAACCCGACTGAGTGTAGATCAGGTCGTATTTTAATGCAATTTGGAGAGCAGCTTCTTCGGTTTGAGGAAAGTGCGAAGCGACGTCTTTTCCGATAAGTGGCAAGAGAGTCCTAAGGAACCAGTCCATATAGACACTGTCTTCAAAGGTAGGGGCTCGACATAGGCTCCTTCTTCTCTGCCATTCCTGAACATGGTCAGATAGGCAGGTCACAAATGATTGATGGAAGGAGGTCAAGAGCTCGGTCCCAGTGTCGTAACGAAGGGGAAGCTGGAAATAAGACAAAAATACCCAGGCTAGAGTCGCAAAGGTGGTATGAGAGGAAGGGGTCTGATAAACATACCACTTAGAAGCCTCACCAGTAAGCGTTTGTTGGAACAACCGAAGACGGATGGAGTCATCGGTAATGGAATTAGACGAACACCACATGTGGAAAGATCTAACACAATTTGAGGGATCTTGTCCAGTAAGACCTTCAAACTTTGGGAGGTCTAAAGGGAACTTTTTTGGCATAGCAGGCCAACTAGCGTCATGGTGTATAGGGTATTTCATCAACTGGTCAAAGTCGAGGAGGCTGAGGCCTGCCATGAAAGGGAGCAAGGGTGCAGCCAGGATAATGTATGTTGCGGTCCCACTAGTGGTATTCCCGGCGAGAGGGCCGGGGTTACCACCAGTATTAGGTCCTGCACCAGACATGGTGAAGGTGACAGGGGGAGAACCGAAGGCGGAACAAGAAGGATAACCCAAGGGACCAGAAGAAGAGTCAGATTGCAAACTCAGATGAGGACTAACTCGAATCCTATGAGGAGGAGTAAGTCTCCCTATCAAAAACTGAGGATGAAGGCCAAGAAGTCTCCAGGATGAACGCCTTGGTGGTGCAATGGTGACGACACAAACACAGCACAAAGGAAAAATATACTAACAAAGGAGGTGTAGGATCAACCGATTACAATGTCAAACCAAGGGCAGAGAGGTGCAGGATCAATTGATTTCAATGTTTTAGAGTCTTTTCTTAGCGGTGTTAACCAAGCCCTTTTTCGCTTAGGGTGTGTGTGTAAAAGTGTGTAAATTTTAATTTTTAAACCCAGACATTTATAGAGAAAAAATAAAAAGTGTGTGGTATAGCTATAAATAAACCTGCAAATGTCAGTATATAGGCCTGCAAAACAGAAAATAAACAGCTAATAATGCACCAATCTAAACCCAAGGAGGTAGGTCTCTCAACAACTAGTCTATAGGTGAGTTAAAAACTAATTTAAACACACTAAAAAAAATGCTAATAGATCTAGGGTCAAGAGGGACAGAGATCTAAAAGACAAAGTCTGTTGGAAAGTGGTGCAGAAAACATCAACAAATCAGAGGAAAATTGTTTTCAAAAGAGGTGGCAAAAGGCTATCTACAGGAGGGAAGCAGAGTGCACCCTAAAGGAAAACCCAAACAAATCTAGATGAGGTGATTTGGATGGATAACAAGCCGATCTGAAGTGGATTTGAAGATGAGGTATCAGATTTGAAAAAGTGACTGAAGACTCTGAAATTTCAGACAACCTGCAACAGCAAACACTCTTCCACAAAAAGTGGAGGGTATTGAAGCCCTAGGGGGCTAGGTTCCCACTTAGTTGAGCGAAACAGAACAAGTACAGGTCCAAAACAGGCGGAGATGGAGGTCAAACAACCCTGAACAGAGGCTCAACAAAACCCAGAAAACTTTCAGAAAAATCCCTGCAGAAAGTCCATATCGTAGTTTTTGACCTGTTTTCAGTATAGGTCACACTTTTTGGGCTGTAAAGTACGCCCTGGAGTTCCAGGTCGCAGGTTTTGGGAAGAAAAGTGCGACATGCACTTCCAGCATTCTCGGCGACACGTTTCAGAAAAATTTGTCGTCTCAGCTGCGGCTGATGTCTGTCACCTGCGCAATGGGTCTGAAAACATGCGGAAGTTAGAATTTTTATTGTTTTAGGGTTTTATGGATTTAAAAAAACATCAATAATAAGCAAAACAAGGGGCTGAAGAGAAATCCTAGGGTTTGAAGTAGCTAGATATGCAAGGATCAGAAAAACAACAGTGGTCATAAAGGTAAACCCAGTGGAGTCGCCAGTTGTTAGTATGAATCTTGATTCAAGGTGTACGAAAAAAGACCACTGTAGCTGCGCATAACAAACAGCCCTAATAGTGGAAATGACTGCTAATATCTTCAGATCTGTAGTTAGATGATCAAGACAAATGCTGCAAAAATCTAGATCTATGCACTAGAAGACATTAAAGAGTAGAAAAATAAGATTTACTCCATAGATCCAATAGACAAGACAAGAATATATCCAATGAAATTTTATATTAAAGGGAACCTAGGAGGAAAACACAAGAGGGTGTTCCCTGTTCTCCTCAATGGGATGGGTTCTTGTAAGTCCTCAGCACTTCAGATTTAGAATTCCTCTCTCTTGATGGTGTAGAAAACCCAGACAAAAATGGAAAAACATGGCTATGATAATGGATCAATAGCCAGACCAAGAGTTGAGATCCAGAGTGATCTTTAGGCAAAAAAAGGTGACAAATGAATGGGAAAACCCTTCTATTTATAACAAAATATTGAGTTAGTCTAGAGATTGGTGCATAATTAAAATATTATTAACCAAATCTAGATCCAACTTTTATGTAATATTTTATTATATTTGTTGGAGGGAAAAGGAATTTGACTTGAGTCAAATCCCCTTATTTGTAAATAATAAATAAATAAATGATTTATTTATCATTTTAAGGATGTGATTAGGTAATAATAAATAAACAAATGATTTATTTATCATTTTAAGGATGTGATTAAGTAATAATAAATAAATAAATGATTTATTTATCATTTTAAGGATATGGTTGAGTAATAATCAAACAAATAATGATTTATTTAATTATTTAAGGGTGAATTAGTCATATTTAATAAAGAATATTATTTAAATAAGATTTAAACAATTATTCTTTAGAAAATAATAAGATAAATAATGATTTATCTAATTAATTTCTTTGTTTTGGGTTAAATATAACCAGAAATATTAATTAAACTATTGTTTAACTAATTATTTCTTGAGGAAAATCAAACAAATATATATTTATTTAATATTTCCTTATGGGGTTTCTTGTTTAGACCACAAACAACTTAATAAAGGTGATTTACTAAGTTATTTTTCATAGTGAATGCGATTTTACTTGGGGTAAAATTGGTCTTACTTGGTGTAGTTGGGTCCATCTAATAACAATGGATTAGATGACCAAAAAATGGTGTACCTCTTCTTCCTTCACACGCAAAATCTTCAACATAATTGTACCTCTTCTTCCTTCACACGCAAAATATTTCTCATAGGAAATACTTTCCCGCTCTGATACCACTTTGAAGCAGCAAAACTGCAATTTTCCTAATTCGTAGATCTGTGGGTTATGGGCCCACAATCTGAACGACAAATTTCACTACATAGCAATAAAATTATTCTCAATGCACCCTGGTACTAACTCTCGAGCATGCACATGACATCACTTTTAAACTACATTTCGAGTCTGCCTACAACCATTAACCCTCAGACTCATTTCCGCTCTGAATGGATATGAACCATCCATCTCACCTCTACACAGTGCACGTTGGATATCGATTTGAAGGCCGCGTTTTTTTAATGGGTCACCGTCGATCCATTCTATGATCGATGGTTGATCTTTGACATACACAGATCTACATAGGATTCAAACTTGTACACTACAAAATGAGTGCTCGATCTCTCTAAAACACACAGTCTCACAGATTCATGAAAACTATAGCTCGGATACACAATGATAGAAAATCATGCTAACAAACACAGATTTCAATTATTTCAATTCGAGTTACAATGCACATATGTGAGCTAGATCGCCCTCTCAGCGCTTGATATTATAAGGTGTTTGGCCTCCCTCTACGCACTCACACTTACCATATATATTCCTCAATACAATTTAAGGATCAGATCTTTTGAGATCTGATCTACCTCAAAAATTGTGTAAGCTAACAAATTACAAACAAACTCAATTAGATAATGCAAAATTAATGAAAATATTGTTTTTGTGGCCACGTCGACTTCTAGAAGATTTGAAAAATTAAATTTGATTTGCGCGGGTTAAATTAAATGTTTTAGTAGGGACATAGGTGATCCCTACTAGCCCAGATCGGGTCTAGCAACAATCAAACACGCTACAGTGTAGGTTCCTAATTGTAAATAAATCGACTTGCGATGAAGACTTACCTGGAATCCAACGTTGTCGTTTGTAGCAGAGGTGGTGCTCTCGTTCCTTCGCCCTGGAAGATCACAATCCTCACGATCTCCGTGATCGGACACCTGCACATGCAAGAAACAACACAAACGCACGCATAAAATCCAGTATATACAACTATATGTCAGTCGAAGAGGACATAACTCATGAACACAATCAAGAACAAGAGTGGAACCATAACCAATAGTCGCTTATCATTAATGAGTCAAAAGAAGAATACAACCATAGCTTCGACACCGAATTCTCCTTTGGCGGGTCGTCAGCAAAACATGTCTCGATAAAGCCTATCAAGGATGGGACAATCCTCTCTCTTCGGATACTTGACAATAGTCTCCTTACTTGGATTTGGCCTTAAGGGAATCAAGAAGGCTCTTGCAGCATAAGGATGTGAAAGCTCTTGGGAACTTGGAGATTAGCTTGCAAATGAGATGAGCAAGCTTTTATAGATGGAGGAAGGGGATTTGGGATCCCTATAATTATGGGATTGGCCCTATCATCAAGGAAGCTTCCATGAGAGGTGGAAAACCACTTCCTCTCTATGGAAATACGTAGCCCAAACCTCCCAACTCGGGGATAGATATCAATCCGAATTTGTTAGGATGAAACTTCCGCCATTTATTTTTAAAAAACACCTCTTAATATGGTTGAGCGCGGGTGCGCTCTGATAGTGCATCGTCCCGGTGCTTGCTTCCCTCTTTAGAGGATTTTCCCCCTTGGCGCGAGGGCTGAACTGTGGAACCACGCCAATGGAAAAAGAGTTATTTTTAGGGTTTTTTGCAGGGAGATGTCCTCAGGGCAATGAAAGCTCATCTTCAGAGGGATGCAATGAAAGTATTTTCAAGTCTTGTCTCTGCTCACAGGTCATGGAATGAGCCCTCCAATGTGCAGGATGGGGAATGGCAGGGACGGTGACAAATTGTTGTGTAACAGATGCCCCCTAAAGCATGAGACCCAAGAGAGAGAGAGGGGTGAAATGCTTTACGAGATCATGCCGACTGAAAACACTGCCATCGAAAAACCTGCGGATCGAAGTACAACTGATGTCTCAGATACATGATATATATGTGGTATGGGCGTCGCCATCCATAACAGAGTAGACAATAATCCATATCTAAGGTATGGACGCAGCCATCCAGTGAGGATCGATAAATAGACTCAGGTATGGTCGCAGCCATCCAATCAGCGATTCATGTAACTAATCATAATAATCCACAAAATCGTAGCCTGGATTACAACAGACAGGAATCCAGGGTCTTGCGCTCCATCTCAACCCGAACAAAGTACAAGTTAGAGCATGCAAATATGTGAGCTGAAGTCGAACATGCAAGAACATCGTCTGATTACCAGCTAATGATGAAAGTTGTTAACAGACGCAAGAGGAACCACCAATAATGACAATGGCCCTCAAGGTACTATAGGTACAATCTACGGCATGTGAACAGTGAGCTGGCGTCAAACACACGTAGAATCACTCGATCGGAGGCTGATAATGAAAACCTCACATCGAATGCGAAGAACCTGCCATTGAGGCATGCAGGCTCCAAAGTACCAGAAGGGAGTCTCTAGATCGGCTTCCTGGATAATGAGCTGACGTCAACAGGAAGTGACCTTAATCGAAGGTGGGCCATAGTGTTTCCCACATCATCGACATGAGACAGAGGAATATAATGTCTTTTGCGAACCATGATCAGATGAGAATCAAAGGAAGGTTGGTAGTTGCAGAGGTCAACTTCTCTTGAACATATGAATGGCACGATAGTGGACTTGGCAGTATTTGACATCAAAAGATCAAAGGTCATAGTGACGAGGCAAATATCAGATGATAGGTCAAAAGGGATTACCCAAACCCACAGAGGCAAGTGAAAACGAGATGAGATGTCCCCAACCTGACACGAATGCAGACAAGTGCCATGTTCAAGAGCGACATACTGCCGACACGACAATGATGTTGGTTCCATTTTCCCCACCATTTCGATGAGTACCTCTTTATTTTCACACAAGCTTGAAGAGGATACCATATGCTTGTCATATAAATTCGTCCTTCGGACGAATCCATCCTAGTACATTTAACGAGCCCTAGGAAGTAGGAACTCGAATACCGTCATCACGACTGAATCCAATGTCATCAGGGTTTAACGAGTCTGACAAAGGAAGAACTCGGCATTTTTTCATGTTTAGAGAGTTTGAAAAGACAGCTGAAAAGTAAACTCCAACGGTCCCTTTTCGTAAATAGTTTCTCAGATCTGAAAAGGTAGAAAACTATGTCTGAGAAAACCTCCTAGTCGCGATAGGCTAGGGTATTCATTTTTCGTAAATAATATATCCCAGCCCAAAAAAGGGGTAAATGTATACTGGGTAGATGTCGTTTCGCAGCCATTTTAACGAGATCAAAACAACAAGGGACTCGGTAATCTTTTCATTTTTAGAGAGTCAGAAAAGAGCTGAAAGATGACTCCTCCTGGAGGAACGAGTGGTATAAAGGGTAGCAACTGGTTCCGGTAATGGTGGAACTACTCAGAACAAGTAAAGGTTAAGAGGTTGGCTAACAAGACCACTCATCACAGTGGTTCCTCAGGAATGGGTGAAACAACCAAGTGAAGGCATATGATCGGCCAAGCAGATAGTGATGATGGAGTGAGAAAACCAAGGCTCATCTGGCGAAACAGGCTGATAAAATGACAATCACAAGAGGTAAAATGGGGAAGGTTTCATTTTTACACAAGCTTGAAATCAGGAAACTCTGCTTGAATTTGGTTTCATTTTTACACAAACTTGAAATAAATATAAACTATGCTTGAAACCGGTTTCATTTTTACATAAGCTTGAAACGGAAACAAACTATGCTTGAAAAAGCAAGCATGCCCCCCAGCATGGTGACTCAATTCGAGGTGCATGCCCCCCAATCTTCAATCCATATGTAAGGCAGATGGAGTGAAGGTTCAAGTTACGAGATCAAGAGACAGACTCGACTGGGATTTTACGAGAACTTATCAAAGACTCGAATTGAACAGGAACGTGTTTCATTATTTTAACGAGGTTAACACATTAAAAGAACTATCCTCAGGACACCTTGTTTCATGGTTTAAGGAGCTTGGCACAAGACAAGGAACTAAGCTCCGACAACCTTGTTTAATTTTTTAAGGAGCTTGACACAAGACAAGGAACTCTGCTCTGGCAACCTTGTTTCATTTTTTAAGGAGCTTGACACAAGACAAGGAACTCTGCTCCGCAACCTTGTTTCATTTTTTAAGGAGCTTGACACAAGACAAGGAACTCTGCTCCGACAACCTCGTCATAATGAACAAGAATTCATGGCTTCCAAGAGTTCCACTCGTGATGGAAGGAAAACATCCTGGAAGTCAGGACCCAATGCCCCCAGCACCTGATGCACGACGGCATCATCACTGAGCACAGGCATGGGGTAGGTAGCCACATAGTTGACTTGCGGTGGGGCAGATACAATGGGTGGATAAAAACCAGGAAGGGATGATGGCGGGCCAGCTGCCATATCAGGACCAAAGAACAAAAGCTAATCAATGGTCACGATATGTCCTTCATGTGGAAAACAGACCACACAAAAAAGGGAGGAGACGAGTGCTCCCATGGCATAGGTGTAATCGCGCCCCAAAAGCATATTGAAATCCAAGGGGCCTGGAACAACCATCACGTCCATATGGACGATTTTACCTCCCAAAGTAACAGGTAACCTTGGAAGGATCCCTAACGGTTGACTCGTTCTTCTGTTAAATGACAACATATTCTATGTAACAGGCGCAAGCGGCAGTGAACCGAAAGCATGCCAAGTAGTTGAGGATAAAATACTAACAGATGCACCTTCGTCTATAATGGTTCTGGGTACGACCAGACCAAAAGCTTGTACTGTTATCTCAAAAGGCACATAAGACGGAAGGCGGTATCCTGCGAGTCGACTCCAATCAAAGGAAGCAACCAAACTACTCAGAGGGGCTACCATCGACCCGAGATGGTCTTCCCCTGGTGTTACGGAAGAAGAAGGAGCATCCTCCACAACCTCCATCTCGAAGGTGGGAGGGGTATCCTCCGGGACCTCCATCACGGGAGGTGAAGGAGCTTCTTCTTGAGGTATAGGGACAGGAGAATCTTTCTCCAAGTCTAAAGAATCTGAAGAAACCATAAGGACATGGGGGGTGTGAGGTCCACTCTCTACGGAAAAGACCTGGTGCACCATAGACGGAGCCAGCTCAACCGATCCCACGACCAATGGTTAGTCGGGAATGGATTCTGGGACATGAATTTCTGAGGGAGCGGGATCGACCAAGGATGACTCTTGACCAATCGTAGGATTAGCTGGTGGAGGACTCAAAGAAATTTGTTTATAACCAACCGAGAGGCATGGTGTAGAAACAGTTGAGTTGTCAAAGACTCTTTTGGCTTCATCCATGTATGGACAAAGGTGAATGGCATGGTGCCCTTCACACAACTTACAGGGATTGGTAATCTTACCCTGCTTCTTAAGAGCTTTACCAGCAGCAGCTGAAGACGTGCCCCCAACCTGACTCCCGAAAGCCAAAGGCAACGGCGAGCGACCGTTAGAAGTCTCGAAGAAGATTGTCTCCCATGCACAACATGCAAGGGAACTTGACTTTCTGTGGAGGGTTGGAAGGTTTGTCAAGAAGAGATGTTTCAGAAGAAGTAGTTGCACTCTTAGCCTCTCGCTTATCAGACTTCTTCTTTGTCTTCTTCTTCTTCTTCTTAGCCACCTGGTTACTCGAATCCAAAATTTCACCAGGCGAATTAGAAGAGGAGGACGCAGAAACAGGCGAAAAAGGGGAGAGGTCCACCTTGGAATCAACATGATGTTGTTCAGGCGAAGGAACTGATTGAACAGTAGGTGGGACGTTCGGGACCACAGAGGTTGAAAACAACCAAACAGGCAACCCAATAGTTAACCCAAGAAGGGACATCGTTGCCATATAAGGAGCACCAACATTTCCAAAAGGAGGAAAAGGACCAGGATTCCCATCGGAAGGGATTCCTTGGTTGGTGAACTCCAAAAAAGTTGCCATCAAAACAACTCAAAACCGCACACGGGCTAAAAACCCAGGCACACAATCAAACGGCCAACAAGCAAGATCTAACAGGGCATTTGATTGTGAGTGATTAATTTTTTACCACATTGAAACTTTAGAAACTTCACCGTTTCATGTTTTAAGAGTCGAGAAATGGTCGAAAAGATGACTCTATCTCTTTCAGATTTGACACAAGCGTGAAAGGACAAGCGCTTGGTGATCCTTTCAAATTTAGGGAGTCAGAAAAGATCAAATGACCACTCAGGAATACTAGGCAAAAGGGTGTACCAAATAACCGTGAACTGCAATATACACCTTGGTTCTAATGAAAGAGAAATCAACCAAGGACTTTCCGTACATGCAGTCAATCTCCCCGAATGTTGTGTCCGGTGTATCACGGGTATAGGACGGCAGACTCGGCTTCCTATGGATAAAGGATTGAAACCTAGTGGGGTCTCCCTTTATATACGTGACGGTACGAGGAGCACAAGTCCGTACTAGAGATATCTAAAGCCAAAAGGCGAACGACAACTACTAGGTTTTAAGACGCCGGAACACGTCTCTAGCCGAGACCTCTAAATGTGTTTCGTTAGATTTCAATGCTGCCTTAGTGTAAATTGAGCAGATTTTAAAGTTTATATTCAATTACGTTTCAGTTTTCAGGCCCTAACGAATGTGATGTCTCAAAAATCTCCTAAATGCAAAACTACATGCCATAGTATATCATTTTGTTCGATGAAAGCTAGCTATGGAAGAGTTAAGAGCTTTTTACACAAAAAAAATGATCAGAAGACAATCAGTGATATCTCTAATGCAGCTAATGAAACTAAAAAATTTTCGTTCAAAGTCACTAATTACTAATAACACTGAAAAGATTTTAATTTGCACTAATCAATCAAAAGCAAAAGAGATTTTTTATATTTTCAATGTTTGAGAGCTAGATGCACTAAACAAACTGAAAACAAATGAGAAGCAATTCGAGAAATGATAATAAGAGAGAAAAAACAAGCAGATTTCACTCAATGTCACAAAAAATCAGATCTCAAATCGACCAAAAGTCTCTCAAAACCAAGAAAAGTTCCAAAGACACCAATGAGCCATGTAATCTAGGCTCAAAATGAAGCAAAGAGAAATCTGAATGAAAACGAAATCAGTCACTCAAAAAGCACAATAAGATGATAGAGAACTGTTAAACGAATGTAAGGAAGCAATCCCAAAGTCGACTGAATGAACGAAAACCAAAAACTCTCAAGGGAGGCTCGACTCACAAAAGCACCTAGATGCCCTAGGGCTCGAATGCAAAATCGAAAGAAATAGGCAAACAACCAAAGGATGGAGGTTAAAATCAGTCAAACTAGACTCCAGTGCACTCAAACAGCCGAAAAAACAAGATCAAAATCACAAATCAGTCCCAGAAAGCAAGAAACACAGCAAACCCTAATAGCTCACAGGATTGGCGCGACTGTGAGCTTGAAATTAGCGCCAGAAAGGCAATGACGCGGGTGATACACAGGAAACCTGCACCAATGGGCGTGACTGTCACACTGAAAAGCGCGCTAGCCGAGTTTACTATGGGAAAATGAAAAACAAGCAATCTCAGACACAGACAAGTGATGACAAGGCTAAAACAAAGCCAAACAAAGAGAAAAACCAGTCCAAAGAGCTGACCAAGCAAGCAAGACCAAGAAATTGACCGAAAAGAGAAGACAACACTCCAAGTTGTTCAGTCCGTAAACTAAACCGGAGATTGACTGAAGCATCATTGATCTACTCCGCTAATGCAGAGAAAAAGTGTTTCAAAGGCTATCTGGCTACACTTCAGGCTCCGTCTATAGCTTACAAATCAAACAACAAGTTGATTCCCCAGCAGAGTCACCAAATTGTTGAAGAGGTAAATCCCCTCTGCGGACAGAGGCGATCCCTACTAGCCCAGATCGGGTCTAGCAACAATCAAACATGCTACAGTGCAGGTTCCTAATTGTAAATAAACCGACTTGCGATGAAGACTTACCTGGAATCCAACGCTGTCGTTTGTAGCAGAGGTGGTGCTCCTGTTCCTTCGCCCTGGCAGATCACAATCCTCACGATCTCCGTGATCGGACACCTGCACATGCAAGAAACAACACAAACGCACACATAAAATCCAGTATATACAACTCTATGTCAGTCAAAGAGGACATAACTCATGAACACAATCAAGAACAAGAGTGGAACCATAACCAATAGTCGCTTATCATTAATGAGTCAAAAGAAGAATACAACCATAGCTTCGACGCCGAATTCTCCTTTGACGAGTCGTCAGCAAAACATGTCTCGATAAAGCCTGTCAAGGATGGGACAAGCCTCTCTCTTCGGATACTTGACAATAGTCTCCTTGCTTGGATTTGGCCTTAAGGGAATCAAGAAGGCTCTTGCAGCATAAGGATGTGAAAGCTCTTGGGAACTTGGAGATTAGCTTGCAAATGAGATGAGCAAGCTTTTATAGATGGAGGAAGGGGAGTTGGGATCCCTATAATTATGGGATTGGCCCTATCATCAAGGAAGCTTCCATGAGAGGTGGCAAACCACTTCCTCTCTATGGAAATCCGTAGCCAAACCTCCCAACTCAGGATAGATATCAATCCAGGAATTTGTTAGGATGAAACTTCCGCCATTTATTTTTTAAAAACACCTCTTAATATGGTTGGCGCGGGTGCGGCTCTATGACAGAGCGCCAATTGGCGCGCCCTCTTTGGAGGATTTTCCCCCTTGGCACGAGAGCTGAACTGTGGAACCGCGCCAATGGAAAAAGAGCTATTTTTAGAGTTTTTTGCAGGGAGATGTCTTCAGGGAAATGAAAGCTCATCTTCAGAGGGATGCAATGAAAGTATTTTCAAGTCTTGTCTCTACTCACAGGTCACGGAATGAGCCCTCCAATGTGGGGGATGGGGAATGGCAGGGACGGTGACAAATTGCTGTGTAACACTAGTATGCTTCGGCTTCGTAATTTTCAGCATTGAAAACAACGATCTTGAGAGATCTCCCATGCATAGACTTCTCATTGTTATTCATCCTTGCTGGCTCCTCATCCCATTCAATTCTGGCAATGAATTTATAATTGGAATTCCTCAGGAGTGTGGTATTCTCTTGTCGACTGTTACTATTATTGTCTGCAATCATTCCTCCCTCATCTGCGGTAGACTTAAAGATTGCATCAAGCATAGCAGATTGGTAGTTGCATGAGGTTTCAATCTCAAACAATGGATGCAAAATCAAGAAAATTGTTGAAGGACATGCTGAAATTACGACTCCATTCTTAGGGAAGAAAAAGACACAAGTGGCGAACATGCAGTGTAAGGGTTATCATGTGCTACTTAATTTTCTCTATGGCTCGGAACAAACGTTATAGTGTCCTAATTAATTTTCTCTATGGCCCGGAACAAACACATGTTAATTAATGTCTTTTTCTAGAAAATTAATAATCAAAGCTCTACCTTATATTGCGTAATAACAATAATAATCAATCAGTTAAGTTTGTTTTATATGTTGGTTTAAGCGCTTCTTTATGTATTCTCAAAGGGTTTTTTGTATCTCGATTGCTCCATTTCTTCTGTCAAAATCACTGACATCCCGCCATCAAAACAAATTGTAAATCATTACACTTCCAGATTTCTAATCATCCTATGATTTTTCTAAAATTACTTACCGTTGTCGAATGTTGGTCTTCCAGGCACGAGATTGCAGTTCGTAGTATCGCCTAATTTTCTCTGCATCGTGGATATTACAGGTGATCAAAATACACCGGCCTCTTATTTTCTTCATGTTTATTAATGGAAGGGTTTATGCCTGGTTATTGATTTTCAAAGTTCATTTAATTTTCTGAACAATGGCTTCAGCTTAGATAACGTCCCCTTTCGAGCTTGTTGAATTTGGTGATTAACGCTTGATATCTTAACAATCTCAGGCGAAACCCCAGCTCCTAACCAAAATTCCCAATTCACAATGTTTTCTGAAGGTAATTCATTTTTACTAAACCGATGTTGCCAATTTACAATGTTTATTGTAGGTAATTAATTGTTTTAGCTAACACCATTTTATTTTCTCCCTAAATTTTGGGTTTAACTTTACCCATTCCTAATTTCCTTGTGTGGTTTAGTTGGTTTGAGTCAATACCTTACTCGATTACATTACGAATTTTAGTGGTAGAATCGTCATCTCTTGTGATTTAATTTCAAACCCATTTTTCCGAATTTTGTGCTCTAAACCTCTTGATTCTCCTTGTCTTTGAATTTTTTTCCACATAGGTACATTCACACCCTACTGTCGTTTCAATCATTTCTTCCCTAATTGGAATGTAGGCAATAACACCACTCTTATTCGAGGTGGGTATCCCTAGAGTTCCCTTTGACAAAGGTTATCCTCTGCGTTTCTTGGATTTACAGGCTGATTATGAAATTTTATTATCTGCATAATTTATTACAACTCGAAGTTCTTCTCTTGTCACCGATGTTTTTCCTCTATTGAATATAACTCAAGATTACAAAACACTGTTACTTTTATAGGTTCTATTTATTTTTATTTTTTCCGGGGTTGGCCTATATCGTAGTTCCAGCAACAGTGGGTAAACTTAATGGTCTCTGGAGACTTAATGGGGAAATCTTCCTTTCTCCTTCCGTTTCTGTTATCTATACATTGGTAGAAACAACACGCCCAAGAAAATTCCATATGCTAATAAGCCAAACAAAGGTACTTATATCCTGGTGGGTGTACCCAAGAGATTTCCCCATCTGGCCCATATTATCAATGGCTGTCAGAGTTGATCCAATCACACAAACTGTGGTTACAAACAGGATCAGCATATTGATACTTACAAGCGCTTGAGGAATTGTAAAGTTGTCTCCTCTTTTGGGCCCTTTGAAGAATTTTACAATCCAGGATTCTCTAGGCATTTCTTTCCTATCAGTCTCTGTGCTGCTCATCTTTCCTTCATTGATCTCAACATGATCAGGCAAATTTTGGGGTTTCACTTTCTCCTCTTCATTTCCAGCTTCAATTTCGAGGGTCTCAGTTAAAATCCAAGAAAAGTGTTGTTTCGTTTCGTCTATCTTTGGTTTAATAATCACCACTAGAGGAAGCAAACGGAAAATTATGATGATCGCAACTACAATTCTGTAGCCTGCCAGGGAGAATTTCTTTGCTACATTCTCGACCATAATGAGAACCATAAGAAAACCAGCCAGTCCCAGAGCTATGTAAAGACTTAATTCAAAACCAGGGACATCACCTAATTCAATGGCAGGGACCTGCTACTTCGCAACTTCCCTTGTAATTATGTAGTAAGGATTCTAAATGTTGTGTTCATTTTTGCATTTTTAGCGAGTAGTTATTGGTGAAAGATTGGAATTTATTTAAATGGTGATATTGGGTTCAATTTGTACTCATGCGTAAGATTTATGAATAAAAATTATGTTTTACCATCACATGTTTAGGAACATGATTTTATTAATCCATGTGCATCCCTAGAATCCATACGCGTATCCTTGAATCCAACTCGGTGGACTAGACTACAAGTGTATGTGATAATGTGAACACTAGTAGGGATAATGTAAAGGGAATGTGTGAAAATTGTTAAGACCATATGTGTGTTCCCATGTGAGTGTATGTGTAGGATACCTATTGCAAGTTTTGACCCATCAACTTCATGCAAGGGGCTTTATGGATTTCATGTTTTAAATCAATTATTAAGACCGTTGATGTAATATTCCAATAAATGCATAACATATTATTCAATGGATCAAACCATAAAATATAATGAATACTTAACAAACAAACAAAAAATTATTGTCTCTTACAAAATCTGAAAATGTAGTCAATTGAAAAAAAAAAATATAAGACTTTATATTAGATTCTCATACAACAAATGAGTCAAGAATCGTTGGAAGATATTCGTGTAAGTAATAATTAGCATTTTCCCCCAAGAATTCAAAGGTACACCGAAGGAGTGGATTTTGTGTTAACTCCTGTGCAGATCAAAGGGCGCGGTCTCCATTGATCTCAGATCAACAATGACCTGTGGGCACAAACAAGCCCGTTGTGCAACGGACATGTTTGACAGCTTC
Organism: Pinus albicaulis; assembly: GCA_034641835.2. NCBI lineage: Eukaryota > Viridiplantae > Streptophyta > Pinopsida > Pinales > Pinaceae > Pinus > Pinus albicaulis. The sequence goes on from CM076576.1 coordinate 40,387,944, forward strand.
CTTGAAGTAGTAGTACTGGAGACCTTGTAGAGAAATCCCTTCCCCTTCTGCAATCTTCGCTGTGAAAGAGGACTCGATAAAATAACCAGAGCCTTGAAGCGTGCTCAGGATTTTGAAGTCCTCGATGTTCTGAAATGGCAATGATGGTTAAAGGGACGAGGGATTTTATTTCAGGGACTCTTCATGAACCGTAATGAGAAGCGTGTCAAGTAGTTAACATCACCTAGAAATATGTGAAAGCGCTTCCAAGGTCCCGGAAGGCGAACGGCAACAACAAAACAATTTCTTTTGGATACTTTCGGTTTCGCGGAAATAGGTGTAGCGTCTAATTTCGCTGGAATTTGATTTGGAATTTGAATAAAGTTCAATGAGCCGGCTCCGAATGGAAAAGTCACCAGAAATTAATTGTTTGCTGATGTAGGCACTTATCAGGCCATTAATGGCAGCACACATTTCATCTGCATTCAACCGATCAAACGAAACTTAGGGTTAATAAAAAAACATAAAGAAAAAACTCTTCCAAACAGGTTAAAAAGGTCATACCTTCTCAGACAACCATTACGTGAAAGATATGAATTCTAGTGTGTTGGCAATTTGGTTTTATTTGGCCTGCAATTAATAATCAATGCAGATGTTAATAAATTGATATTGAGAAAAGACGGAATGATACGCAGGTCTACTTAACCCGGTAAGGTATATTTAGAAAAGATGGAATGATACACAGGTCTACTTAACCTGGTGAGGTATACTTATAGTTTGAAAAGCATGGAGTTAAAGCTTACGGAATCATTAACATGTGAATTTAGATAATTAATATTATGGTTGGATGCTATTGCATTGTCATGTCAATATACAAAATGGTGTTGCTAAAATAATTAACGTGGTTAATTCAATTTTAAAGTATATTAAAATGTTTTATTCAGTGCATTGAAAGCGAGAATGTAAATTATTATTTTGTTTTATATGATAGCATAAATTAATTTATTTCATTTAATTTGCACATAAATCTCTTAATAATATCTAATTCTCTTTTATCTTATTAAAAATAACTACAAACTATGTTTATTAATAATAAGTCAAATTAAAGTGCAACATAAAACAAAAAGATCAATAATCCTATATTGGTGATACTTTCCCATATGAAAAAGTCACATGTAACATTTTAGTATAAATAAACTTTGAAACAAACAATTTTTGCATGTTTATGTGATAACATGATATTAAAATTTTTAGAGGTCATAATTTTCAAAACATATATCTAATAAAATGATGCAGGAGCATCAAGGCCAATTTTCATTTTTAAATATGTAATAAAGGGGGTGTGACATTTTAATTGTTTTATTAATTAATTTGTTATTTTTAAATAAAATAGGGGATAAATTATAAAAGTGAGGATTTTGTAAATATTCTTTTATTAATTAAAAGGATATGAGAGAAAATAGAATTAGGTAGAAAATTTAGGGAGTAGGAGTGCTATGTACGGGACTTAGTTGAGTCCACACCTAAAATGAATTTAAATTGGATTTAGTTGAGGATTAGGTGGAGAGATTTTTGGAATGAATTAAATTCATTATTTATGTATAAATATGAGTGGTTTTTGTGAGGAGAACACACTTGAATAGTTGAAGAGCTGAGATAGTTAAGAGTGGAGTGAGTGAGGAGTGGTTTAAAGGGCCAAGAGCCAAGAGGCCACCCAGTGTAATATCTGGCCACAGAATTTTAATATAGTTAAGGGAGTTGATTTGTATGGCTCTTTTCGCCTTCATGTAAAATTGAGCTGAATGTTTTTCATGATTTTATTATAGAAACTTTGAGCATTTTCAGAGTTCGTGAAGCAGTTGTGTTCTTATATGCGGGATCTGCTTTCTAGCAGAATTCCTACATCATCAAGTGGTATCAGAGCGGGGAATAGCTCTGTGTGAAGATTCAAGTTTTTAAATTGAGTTAATTGCATGTGATGAATGAATATCAGATTTTGAAACTAATGAAGGTTGCAGCACAGAGATGCAGTGCAGTTGAAGAAGTGAAGCAAGATCAACGAGATCTTGGAGGTGAGTTGATTATCATTATTATTGAACTTTGGTTTGAAGGTTATGCTTGGATAATTTGGTTTACAGGCATAGTGAAGAAATCTCAGCAGGAAGAAGCAGATCACAGCTGGAAGAGCAGTGATGAAGGAGTCCAGTAAAGGATTCTAAGAGAATGTGGTAGAACCTGAAGATTCAACAGAGGTTGAATAAAGTTGCAGATGAGTGAAGCCTGAAGGAGCAGTGAAGAAATGCTCGAAAGGTTCCAGCAGAGGACCGGTGATTACCAAAAGACCAGATCCGGAAGAAGGGATTGGTAAGGTAAGTGGCAGCAGGAGAGCTTGTTGTTGTAGAGGCTTGGTGCAACTCATGGGTGAGAAACTCATGGCGAAGAAGATGACTACTGAAAGTCATAAATGAGAGAGCAGAGGTTCAGAGGGAGGCCACAGTAGAAAGAGGGAGAAAGATGCCAAGGCAAATGGCATAATACAGCAGCTGACTGATGAAAATTATGAGAGAGAGAAAGCTGAGATAGCAGTTCATCTTGAGTTATTGATGGAATTGTTACAGGAAAATATGAAAGACCAGAGACATGGTTGGACCATGAGGAAGAAAGTGAAATGGCAGAGACTACAAGTAAAGAGGGATCAACAGGTAAACATACAGTTTATGGAAGAGCTAAGGAAGCTCGAGAAGATGTTGAGTTGTGAAGAACTCAGAGAGGCTGAGTTAAAAATGGATGTTTCCATTTGTGGCCCGGAACATGGCGAAATCCTGGGTGAAGAGATCAGTGACGAAGATCTCATGAACTATTGGGATATTTCAGAAGCATCTAAAGAGGTAATGGTGAGAGAAACAGATGAGGCCATGAAGCCTTGTAATTTTTCTCACAGTTTATGTATGTTTGCAGGATGTGCAAAAGATGGTGTGCAGTCTGATGGAACTGTCACAAAGGAGAATGAAATTCTTAAGGTAAAGTTTGGTAAAAAATTCCTTTCAGAGAAGGAATGTGTTGATTGGTTACAACACGAAGAAATGATAGATGAATCCTTGTTTGGGATAAGACAACAAGTCGAAGCTGTTATGGAGCAAGAACAAAGTGGAAATGCTGAAGGAAAATTCCAAGGAGGTAAACAAGTGTATTTGTTTAATGGGATTGCTGACAAAATTTTACAATGTAATGATGTTGAAACCAGGAAAATTCAGGAAGATTGCCAGAGGGAGAATGGAAGTAGTGATGAGACTGAAGGGAAATCTACAGAAGAACTGAATCAAATGAAGGATTCAGAACATCAAGGAGAGATGTCGACTGAAGCATCCAGTGAGGTCACAAGGTCTTGTGTGTTTAAAACTAATTATTGATGTGTGATTACAGATACATCACAGAGTGTTGAACAAACTTTGAAGTTTGTTAAGGAAGAAGAGTTGAATATGAAATTTGTTCAGAATGATGCTGAGATAGCAAGATCTCAGGAAGAAATGAAGACAGAGGGGTCTTATGGAAATATTTGGCAAAATATTGAAGCGGGGAAAGGACCATCTGATGATTGGTCAACAACAAATGAAGGTTTTATTGCTGATGCTGGAGGAAATATACTGGATTGAGAAATTGAACTAATGAGGCGGATGATGATGAAAGTATCCCAAAAGAGGCCAACAGCAGTAAAACAAAGAAGAAGCAGCAAGAGAAAGACAACAAAAGATTGTGAAAGCATAGCCAGTGGGGCAATGCAGCATAAAGTGTGGAGACCTGGAGAAGAACAACAGATAGAAGCAGTGACAAGTGGAAAGTTGCAGCAAAAGATATTGGATCCAGGCATACACAGATCCGAACACATGATCAGGCGATCATGATTAATTTCAACCTTGGGAGTCTGATGCAGGAGCATCAAGGCCAATTTTCATTTTTAAATATGTAATAAAGGGGGGTGTAACATTTTAATTGTTTTATTAATTAATTTGTTATTTTTAAATAAAATAGGGGATAAATTATAAAAGTGAGGATTTTGTAAATATTTTTTTATTAATTAAAAGGATATGAGAGAAAATAGAATTAGGTAGAAAATTTATGGAGTAGAAGTGCTATGTACGGGACTTAGTTGAGTCCACACCTAAAATGAATTTAAATTAGATTTAGTTGAGGATTAGGTGGAGAGATTTTTGGAATGAATTAAATTCATTATTATGTATAAATATGAGTGGGTTTTGTGAGGAGAACAAACTTGAATAGTTGGAGAGCTGAGATAGTTAAGAGTGGAGTGAGTGAGGAGTGGTTTAAAGGGCCAAGAGCCAAGAGGCCGCCCAATGTAATATCTGGCCACAGAATTTTAATATAGTTAAGGGAGTTGATTTGTATGGCTCTTTTCGTCTTCACGTAAAATTGAGCTGAATTTTTTTCATGATTTTATTATAGAAACTTTGAGCATTTTCAGAGTTCGTGAAGCAGTTGTGTTCTTATATGCGGGATCTGCTTTCTAGCAGAATTCCTGCATCATAAAAGAGGTTAAAATATGGTTATAGTAATATCACTATACACATAAAATAAATACCTTCTAGTCGATATGATGAAACTTTGGAAACATAAGAGAGATTCACTTGAAGTATAAATTCTTTCCTAGATGAACATAGTAACAAAGAAATCATATGTATTCTTGATCAAATGTGAAACAAAAAAATCGGAATTGTTCATTTTCATAATCAATCTCCTTTCAACATCGATGCTTAAGATTTGTGATAGTTCGATGACATAAATGTAGAAATTGTATAACTAATGCATTATACATCCAATATTCTCCTGATCACACACTATTTGACTTCATGCACAATACAAAATCTATTCCACCATTGATCATTACTTGTGGAAATTAAATAAATTGCATGCACACATTGAAACCATAAAAATTCACACATATGAACACAGTGTTATAACGGGAAAGCCTGAAGCTAAAAATCCCAACTATCTATATATAATATATGTCATAGAGATCATGTAACAATCCTCATACAAATCTGATCATATCAAGCTCTCAGTACAATACAATCGCTACACACTAATCAGGCTCGATCTAGCAAATCCATGCACCGATCTTTGCCACCTGCTAGCCTACCTCTACTGCGCAATCCCTGCTGAATATTGGCTTTGAATGAACTTGAATTGGTCCAGCCTTGCTCACACAATCCTCATTGGCATCTCCAATCACTGGGTGTTGCAAATCATGCAACACTATAGTCACAACTGATAGTCAACCTGATCTTTCACCTACCTCTCCAATGGTCTCCACTGAAACTATCCATGCACTGTAGTCAACTGATGTATTCTTCAGTTGATTAATGAGTTAATATTTAGTGAATTAATTAATAATTAATTCACACCACTCTCACTAGTGTATCAATCAGTTAGACTAGATACAACTAGCTCAACTATGTCTAACTGAGTTAAACTGAACACAACTCCACCAACTACTTCAATAACTCCACCAAACTCTGTCACATGAGTTCTAACTAAAGTCTCCATGCAATAGCTCCACTTAACCCTCAGGAATATCATAATTCCTTCTGTCAGCTCCTGTGCCACATCTGTGCACTTAACTGAAGTGCTCCAAGAGAATAAGATAATGTTTATAGTCCAAATATTATTAAGAGCTAATAATATTCGACATATCTATTTTAGACTGGCAATCTAAAAATAGATTCCGCCCAATATGTCTAAAAATAGAAGTCCATCTATTTTTCCAACTTGACCAACCATCCACAAATAGCATCCTGCAACTCATAGAATATGACCGACATGTCTAAAAATAGACATAGTCTAAAAATAGACTTTGCGCCAAAAATAGCCTGCGGGCCCACTTAGTGAAGGCGACTCTTTTCACTAAGCTCATCATCTTGTTGAATCTCAACACTCCCTCTCAACAAGATAGGGATTATCTGCCACCCCGATCTTGTCTCTATGGTATTCGACTTTGCTCCTGGTGAGCGCCTTCGTCAAAATATCGACATCCACGATCCCTGCAGCCAAGGAATGTATGAAAATGCCCCATGATCTTGGCCTGCACAATCTTTGATATGATGATCTGCGGTCCATGAAGCCATGCCGTCTCAACTCATCCTCCTGTTTGTACCATGATCCATATCCTGATGTGCCTCTGAAATATCTCAATACATGCTTCTCTGCCTTCCAAAATAGCTTGTAGGCTTAACCATAGCTTGTGAAAGCTAGTTAACAGCATAGCATATGTCCGGTCGTGTATTGAATAGATACGCTAAGCGAATAACCAGGCAATAGAGTAGCCGGTGGCATCCACTACCTCTGCTGAAGTAGCATCCTCCTTCCTCCAACCACCAGGAAGAGGAGTATCAACAGGCCTGCGGCCATGCATGTTGAACTTCTCCGGTATCTCCCGGGCATACTTGCCTTGAGAAACAAACAGTCCATCACTGCGCTGCCAAATTTCCAATCCCAGGAAATAATGAAGGAGGCCCAAGTCCTTCATCTCAAACTCCTTTGCAAGATCAGCCTTGCATGAGTGTATCAACAGTTCATCACCCATAAAAATCAAATCATCTACATAAAGTACAATGATCAGCAACTTACCCTCCACCACAATCTGGTATAGGTTCGGATCCGCCTCACTCTTGGTGAATCCAAGACCGATGAAATAATTGTCTATCCGTGTGTACCAAGCACAAGGTGCTTGCTTCAACCCATACAATGCTCTTTTGAGCCTGCACACATGCGACTCACTGTTGAAGATCTCGAAACCTTCGGGCTACTCTATGTACACCTCCTCCTCAATGAATCCATTGAGGAATGCAGTCTTCACATCCATCTGATGAATGTGCCATCCCATCTACGCTGAGAGAGCAAGGATGCTCTGTATGGAAGAATACCTTGCGACAGGTGCAAAGGTTTCCTCATAGTCGATCCCCTCAATCTATGAGAAGCCCTAGGAAACAAATCTTGCCTTGTACTTCTCGACGCTCCCGTCAGTTGCTTGCTTCACTTTGTAGATCCATCTTGAACCTACCACTGATTTCCCTTCTAGCCTTGGGACAATCTCCCATGCACTATTTCTGACAATCGAATCATACTCTTCCACCATGGCATCTACCCATGCAGGGTCCTCCACAGCTTCCTCGAAAGAGGATGGTTCTGTCATGATACACTTGCTCATCAGAGCCATGTATCAAGTATATCGGTCAGGTGACTATCTCTGTTTGTGTTGTGATGTAGGTGCTCCTACAATCTTCTCTACATCAAGATTCATTCGCTCAGCTTCTGTAGTGCGCTTCCGCCCTCTGATGGTTGGCGTTGCATGAGTGGTTTCGTCCACTCCATGAACCTCCTCTTGTGGCTGATCCACATCCTGAAGCTCATCCTTAGGAACTAATAGCTCCTCATCTGCATGCAAGTGTGGCTCCCTCTCAAGCTAACACTTCATGGATTTCTCCTCATGAAATTTGATATCCCGTCGCACAACATTGTTTCGACTGTCTGGAAAATACACACAATAGTTGTGGGGTGTTTCTGTGTACCCCACAAATATCCCAACCTCTGCGGTCGGCTCCAGCTTCTTCCTGACATCCTTCATCACATGAATGTAAACAGGTGAGCCAAAAATCTTCAAATGAGAAATATCAGGCTTCTTACCAGAAAATGCCTCTTTGGGTGTACTCATGCCAAGTACTATGTGAGGACAATGGTTTTGCACATAAACCACAGTATTGCATGCCTCAGCCCACAAGTGTATGGGAAAGCCTTGATCATGCAACATCGCTCGTGCAGCACCCACGATTGTTCTGTTCTTTCGCTCCGTGACCCCATTCTGTTGTGGGTTATGAGGCACTATGAGCTCTCTTCGAATTCCTTCTGTGCTGCAAAAGTCTTTGAATTCACTAGAGATGAATTCACCACCATTATCTCTCCTAAGAGCCTTCACCTGCTTCCCTGATTCTTTCTCAACCAGTGCCTTGAACTCACAAAACTTTGAGTATGTCTCGCTCTTCTTCTGCATGAAGAAGATCCAGCACTTATGAGAAAAATCATCAACAAAGATCACATAATACGTGGCACCAACATCGAAGCTACTGAGAAAGGTCCACACACGTCTGTGTGAATTCTCTCAAGGATCGTCATGGCGCGACTATCCTTCTCATGAAAGGTGGCTTTCACAAATTTTCCCAAAGTACATCCCTTGCACTAATCTAACTGCGCAAATGTACCTTTGGGAAGCCCAGTAGAAATCTGCTGCAAAAATTTTAAAGCTCCATGGTGAAGATGGACCAATCTCCTATGCCATAGCTCGCCCTCATCCCGGCTCACCACTCCTTCTTCCTTGCCTGCCATTGCTGCACAGCCATCTACCTGCAACTGATAAAGGTTCTTAACTCGAACCCCTATCCTTCAGTTTTCACCAGTTGCCTTACTGCGCAAGAAATCCTTTCCCTCGCTAAAGACAACATCATATCCCTTATCTTCCAACATCGCCACAAAGATCAGATTCTTCTACAATCCTGGAACATGCATGACATCGTTCAAGATGAAAGGTTTTCCAGACTCCCTCTCAAAGGAAATGGTCCCGATACCAGTCGCACTGTATCTACCATCATCGCCCATCTCTATGTGCACTCCAAGATCCTTCTCATCCAGATCATTAAACAAATATTTGTCTCTGGTCATATGGAAAGATGCACCACTGTCAAGAAACCACACTGAACCCATCATACTTAAGACCAAGCATGCAATCAGCGAAATATCCAGCTCAAACTGCGAGGCTAAGGCCTCTCCAGCTGCAGATCTAGCAACCTGCTTATTTTTCTTCTTCTGTGGACAATTAGTGGTGTAATGTCCGTGTTGGTGACAGTGAAAGCAATTCACCTTGGACATGTCCTGCTTCTTGCCTTTCGCACCGGATTGAGAAGTATTTTTCTTGCTCTTCCCCTTCCTTGCTTTGGCATCCAAAGCAAAATTTTCTTCATCTTCATTCTTCAATGAAGATCCGTCCTTGGTACTCCGCCTTATCTCCTGCTGCACAAGATCCAACCAAAGTCGCTCCCATCCCAGTAGTTTCTCCCGACCATTGACAGAGTCCTCATAGGAATGCCAACTCTTCGAAAGCCTAAGGAGAGCCAAGCTCACCAAGTCCTCTTCATCTACAGTAACCCCCACACTTCTCAGCTCATCCCTACACTGGACAAACTTTGTGAGGTACTTGGGTATATTATTGCCCTTCTCCATTTTTATCTTCCTTAGTTTATCCTTGAGCGCCAACTTCCTCTGATCGCTCTTGCTTTGGAACAAGTCTGTCAAAGCTTTCCACATCAAGAATGGAGAAGCTTTACGATGAAGGCTGGAAATTATGTGATCCTTCACACCTTCCAACAGAATCCTTCGACATTTTGTTGTCTTCTTTTGCCATGCGTCAAGTGCGGCAGCATCGCTAGAAGCAGGTTTTGGAATTTCTGCATCTATGAACTCCTTCAACCCATTGTCCTCCAGCACCACCTCCATCCTGTCCTTCCATGCAATACAATTCGAGCTTCCCTCAAGGGCATACTCCAATCGCAATCCGTTGAAAGACATCTCAACTTCGACACCAAGAAAATACTACTGCAAATTTGAATTCCACCAGCACAAAACTCAACCGCTTCAATGCTTTGCAATTTATCCAATGATCAATATCGCTCTGATACCATGTAGAAATTATATAACTAATGTGTTATACATCCAAGATTCTCCTGATCACACACTATTTGACTTCATGCACAATATAGAATCTATTCCACCATTGATCATTACTTGCGGAAATTAAATCAATTTCATGCACACATTGAAACCATAAAAATTCACACATATGAACACAATGTTTTAACAGGAAAGCCTGAAGCTAAAAACCCCAACTATCTATATATAATATATGTCATAGAGATCATGTAACAATCCTCATACAAAGCTGATCATATCAAGCTCTCAGTACAATACAATCGCTACACACTAATCAGGCCGTCAACAAATCCATGCAACGATCTTTGCCACTGCCTTTGCCTCTCTTGCGCATAAATCACTGCTAAATAGTGGCTCTGAATGAACTCGAATTGGTCCAGCCTTGCTCCCGCAATCCTCATTGGCATCTCCAACCACTGTGTGTTGCAAATCATGCAACACTATAGTCACAACTGATAGTCACACTGCTCTTTCACCTACCTCTTCACTGGTCTCCACTGAAACTGTCCATGCACTGTAGTTAACTGATGTATTCTTTCGTTGATTAATGAGTTAATATTTAGTGAATTAATTAATAATTAATTCACACCACTCTCACTAGTGTATCAATCAATTAGACTAGATACAACTAGCTCAACTATGTCTAACTGAGTTAAACTGAACACAACTGCACCAACTACCTCAATAACTCCACCAAACTTTGTCACATGAGTTCTAACTGAAGTCTCCATGCAATAGCTCCACTTAACCCTCAGGAATAGCGTAATTCCTTTTGTCAGCTCCTGTGCCACATTTGTGCACTTAAGTGAAGTGTTCCAAGAGAATAAGATAATGTTTAGAGTCCAAATATTATTAAGAGATAATAATATTCTACATATCTATTTTTAGACTGGCAATCTAAAATTAGATTCTGCCCAATATGTCTAAAAATATAAGTCCATCTATTTTTCCAACTTGACCAACCATCCACAAATAGCATCCTGCAACTCATAGAATATGATCGACATGTCTAAAAATAGACCTGCACCAAAAATAGCCTGCAGGCCCACTTAGTGAAGGCGACTCTTTTCACTAAGCTCATCATCTTGTTGCAATCTCAACAATAAACATAACAAAATTATTCTTTATGAACTTTGGCCACCCCTACATGAGGAAAAATAATACACGATTCTTATTATGGTTGCATAAATAGAAAACTGAAATTTTTTGTTATTTGACAAAAAATGAATGTCAAAGAATGAGGATCACACCTAAGGAGAGAAGACAAAGTTGCTAGTTGAAGCTCTGGTTGGCTTTGTTTTGCTTGTTACTATTGTCAGCATAAAAAATCTCATTGTCGCCATTTAGAGTGAAAATACCATGAATTTGGAGATTTTGTAACATGTAAATTGTATATGTATTTTTTTGTTGATGTTCCTGGTAATACATTTGAGCTAATGTAGGTAGTAGTTGCTTCATAACTAATCTGTTTCTAAGGCAACAGTGCAATGTAGATAGAGAACAGGGGTTTTTTGTTTGCATTTAATGCAAAACATTGAGGTATATTCTATCATTGTAGATGGTGATATTGAGAAACCGCACAGTGCACAAACAGGTTCAAACGATGTAGAGTATGCATTTGCATCCACAAGTGTTCCTTACACCTGTTAGAAAAGAAGACTAGTCAATAGATGTATAATGAAAAATAAGTAATTTTAGAGACAACTAAACATGTAGGATGAATGGATTATTGGATATGTACTTACCTAGATTTGTATGTCAATTATTGTTTTGAGATCTTGTTCTATCTTAGTGTTCAAATGTGTGATGAATATGGCTTGAGTTGTACAGAATGTTTTTTTCCTTGAGGTATTTTTTTTGTTATGTTTTTTAAGAGCATAATCGGCATATATCCATTTTGAAACTTTTGCTCTATTTCATTGTAGACAGGTGCAATTTTTCAAATAGTTGAAGTTGTGACATAAAGGACCAGAATGTTATTGTTTTCACAACATACATACAATAAATTGAAACTCATGAGATTCATGGGTGAATCATGCAAGGGTGATCATGTTACCATTTCATTATCATCTTCGGAACTTCCATCTCTAATTTGCAATATGTATTGCACACCAATTTTTTGAGTTGTTGTTACAAGTATTGCAACTGTTGCTACTAGGAATGTTTCTATGTTTTTTCCCAACCGTTTTTTTTTTTTTTTTTTGCATTGGAAACAAATTTGTATTATGTACAAATTGAGTTGATGTTTTCTACAATGCTTGTATTGTCTGACAATAGAATATGGTCACAGTCGCCATGGTCATAGTTAGTTTTTGGTAAAATATGGAGATTTGTTATTGCAATTCCTTTTCCTGACAATATCTTTTGATTGTGTTTTTCGATGAGCTCACTTGGAAAAACCAATGTGATTGTCATCAATCCTTGTTGATCGGTCAATTTGCACGCAATATTTGACAAGTTTTTGTGCTATGTCCAAAAATGTGTTGTCCATGACATCACCATAGAACAATTTTTGAGTTTTTCAAATGTTCAATTCTTCACTTGATATTGGAATAGTTGATTATGCTTTTGGATTGTGCACAAGTAGTGGGCATGTAAAGAAAAATAGAGTCAATTACAAGGAAACAATGTTGATGTGTATATTACATATGTGACACATGAAAATTAGCTATGGGCATTTATTGACTTGCCTTGTTGCTTCTTTTTGTAATTGTTTTTGTTGTTTTGATGTTGTATTGCTTGTTGCTTAAGGCTACAAGGTATTTGTTGCATTGCAAATGATAATGAACAAAAAATGCAATTAGTAAGTGTGGAAACATGGAAACCAAATTCACATTTTCCTCGTAAATATATTTTTTCAATTGGGAATAGAGTGGATTTTTTTATTTATTATGCTATCAACAACATATGTATATATATGAAAAAAAAGAAACAAATATGGCATTGTGGTTCTCCCCGTGAAGTCGTCAATGGCAGTTTTTATATCTTCAATGGAATTTTCTAAATCACCCCATAGTGGGTTGATATTATATGTGAAATTAGATTCATTTATTTTTATTTTGTTTTCATGTAAGATATGAGAAGCTTCCCAGGATAGCAAGTTGTGTTTCAATGTAGTTTAGTTGTTTTCAAATGGGGCATATAACAAAAGTTCTCCCTACAATAGTTTTCATAGTCAATGTGCTTTTTGTATTTGATAAACCGTATGACCTTTGGTTTTTTCCTTTTTGAAATGGTTGCGCCATTTTTGTTGTGCCTTTAGGCAAGTTCAACAAAGCATATATGCTTAATAGCATGAAGTTGAGCAATGTAATAATCAATAATGGAATTACAAATCACATTTTTGGAGTTGTCATTTTCATGTTTTAGTAGAAACAATGTTTTGAGGATAAATGTGTGTTCATCCATTGGTGCCATGTTTATAAATATGCATTATCGTGAACAATGATTCAACGAAAGGGAAAGTGTTATATGGACTTCTTGTTGAGCTGAGATCTATTGGAGATTAAGCAAAGCATTTCCCGGTGAACATATCATTTCTATAGCATTTATTTTCCTCATTTCATGTTCTTTTTGTATTCTTTTAAATGCATTTATAATTGATTTGTCAACTTTTGTCATGTAACATGTGCAATAGGATGCAATTTCATATGTATTTAAAAGGAAAAATTAGGCATCAATATTTTCATTCCACAATTGTGGCATATTCTTTGCAAATCTATTGTTCCAAATGTGAGAGGGTTTTCATTCCAATAAAATCATTGGTTGCTTCAATGTAATTTGTATTACTACAATGTAATCCAAGACACTATACAACAATTTTTATTTTTCATTTAATGTGTCATCTACCGAGCCAATTGGTTCAAGAAATTTTGTGTTTCTCGTCGGTGGCATTGGGAAATTATATCTACAATGTGAGCCTTTTCTCTTTTTACAACTTTTTGTATGGTGGTGTTCATGTATTTTTGCAAGCTCTGGATCAAGGTGGTATGTGTTACAAGTTAAATAATTGTTGACAAAGTTTCCAATTTCAAAATTACTATTGACTCCATATATTGGTGCATTTTCTACCCATAACAACCCATGTTCATGTTCACTTTCTGTATTTTGGAATTCAGTTATGAAGTAGTAATTCACTATCTCTCCAAAGAATGTTTTTCTTGAGATATCATTTTCTTTAAATCATTAATCCTATGCCTATAATAATGAGTAAAAGTTACTAGATTATTTATTATGAGATAGTTAATGTTCATTATAGGAAATTTCAACCTAAAAGTGCCCATGAAATTTTCATGTCAAAATATGTCAACCAATCAAAAATATTTAAATTTAAAAAGAGGTACATGTAAATATTTTGAAGGGAAAAGAAGAAAAACTATTTTTTTAATTGTATTTTTTACTTATCTCCTTATAGGTTTACTCAAATTTCAAGTGTAGACACTCGTTGGATGCAAAATTAAATTCCACATCCAACGAGTACCCATTATGCATACTTTTTAGAAGACCTACCTTGATAAAAATTGCAGAAACATTAATTAAACTTGTTTCAACACATTTTTAATGTATCTGCAATTTTTATCAATGTGTGTCTTCTCAAAAAAGTATGCATAATAGGTACTCATTGGATGTTGAATTTAATTCCCTGCCTAATGAGTGTCTACACATGAAATTTAAGTAAACCTATAAGGAGATAAGCCACAAATACTATTAAAAAAATTAGTTTTCTTCTTTTCCCTCCAAAATTCAGAAATCTTATTTTATTATTTTAACTATTATTTTATTTTTATTCCTTAGAATGCCATTTTTAGGCTGAAATTTCGTCTAATGATAGTCTTTTATTTTTTCAATATGTTTTCTTTTTTTTGTTTCTCATGTAATCTGGCCAATGTGTTGACCGATTGAGTCTATTAATGTTCATCACTTGTAAATGTGACAAAGAAAGTTGGTGAGCCTTGTTGACTTATCATGGCAAATATATTTTTCATTTGTTGTAGGAAATTAGGAGAAATTCTTATGTGCTTGAAATCCATGTAACTAATGTCACTTTTAAGAAGGTTCTCCAATTTTAGTTTGTATTTAACATCTTTTGTTAGTAACTTTCTTCCTTTTAATTTCCCTTTTCTAATTCTTATTGAATTGCATGAAAGGAATTTTTCAATTATTATTTGCAATGTTTTGGAAAAAAAAAACTAGTTGTATGGTAAGAAAAAACACCACTATAGTGCATTAACTCCCATTGTGCTATTTTTTGGTAGTGAAATATTTCTACAATGTCAATATCACGTGGGTCTCCAAAGAAAAGTGTCGGGAAATTCATTTCCTCTGCATATTTGTCTCTAAAAATTCCAAAGCGGCATTGCCATTTAGTTGGAGCAAATTCAATAAGCTTGTCTTACAAATCATGGATGCATTGGGACACTATGTATCTATGCACCAATGTTGTAGTTAGTGTTTCATTTTCTGAATAGCTACATGTTTCATTTTTGTCTTCAATGTCAACATTCTTAATTGGATCATTTGAAGTAGTTGATTGTAGGATGTTATCCCAATTTCTATTTACGTGTATGTTTTCATCTTTATAAAGGTGTCGAGAACATAGTTCCTTCAATACTTTCATGACATTGTGCATGCGAACTTTTCCTATTTGAAATGCATTTTTGTATTCCAAACTTATTTTCAATACAACAACAAATGTTTTTGTGTCTTCCATAAATTGTGGCAATGCAGTTTGAACGATGTTTGTTTGGATAGGAACATTGATAAATAATCATGTTAATTTGTGATCATTTGTGCCCCCATTGTCTTATTTGTGCAAATGCAATTATCAATTCTACGAGACGTTCTTCAATTATAAGAGTGTGGCTATAACATGCAATTGTTTTTTTCTCCTAATGTTCTAAGGTGAAGAAAATTGTGGCAATTTTCCATTTTGAAGTGCTCTTTTGCAAACTTTGCATATTTCTATGTTTTTTAGATAAATTTACATACATTTTTCCCAAGTCCTCTCCAATGCTTCCCATATTCTTTTGAAACTACAATTGTTTACATATTGGACATTTCTTCTTAGGTGTGTCTTCTTTCTTGTCTAGGTAAATTGTTAAAGGATTTTTCTTGGATAAGTAGCAATGTTGACTTTGCAAATGCAATAGTTGTTTTAATCTATGGACATTGATCCTATTGTTTTTACGTTTGCTCATTGGCATCATATCATAGTGCAATTTTTCTTGATGTGTATGCGCATTTGTCAACATAGGTCCATGTTATGTGTGAAAGAAGGTTGTTTCTATTGGCATCATTTGACAATGTACATTGTTTATTTTTCTATGTTTATATATTGACAAATGTGCATAATGGGTGTGCAATGGGCCTATTTCAAATGACACTATATTGTATGTTTGATTTGAACTATTGTTACATGGGAAATGATTGATAATGGTCCTAGTTACAGAGGACCATTCTTGTATGTTTACTTTGAATATTATTGTTTCCCATTGCAAACAAAATGACTTGCCTTCAACCCTACCTTTTTCATATGGACTTTCCATATTAATAAGGTATCATTGTCAATCTGCAATTTTTTTTAAAAACTTTTTATGACATCATTTGATAGATATTGTTGTAAACAAGGCAATGCATCTTGTGTATTACACATGATCAAATTGTAGAATGATTGCATAATGTAAAGTCTTAAGTATTCTACATCAAAGTTAGGTGTTATCAGATGACAAAGTGTAGAGAACATGTTAACTCCACAAGTGGATATATTGTTCGTTCCTTTGGGAAATTCATCGATTTGCACTTTTTCATTCATCATTTGCCAATAGATTTATAGATATATGTTGTAAGAAGATAAGTATTCATTGCATGTTACAATGGATCAGCCTATGTTTTTGTACAACAATGGTTCAAAGTGTATGTTAAGAGGGTTCGCATCATGGAACAATATATGAAATGGATTTGTAGTTTCGTCTGAATTGAAGAGAAAATACCCTTTTTTTTTCATTGACCAAATTCCTATTGATAAATTCAACCACTTGGACAATTAGCGTATGCAAAATTTATCCCCCCGTAGTCTGTGTTTGTTTCCACTAGGACCATTCGAAGCAAAAAGATGCATTCTACGTAAATATGTTTTGATATCATTAATTCCATGACGCTGTTATAGGAAATTAGGTGCTAGCTTGTAATGAAATGATTATATTGCTTCTATGTGACCTTGTTGGAGACATGTCAAAAAGTGGTCTATTGTGCCATTTCGCAATTCAATGGATGTATAACAAAAATGCAAAAGGGCTTTAGTTGCATTGAAAAGACGATCTCCTCGAGTGTATGAAAATTCTTGAAACCTAAAAAGATTATTAGTGTTCAAGACATCATCAATAGTCGCTTCATTGTTGCATTGTTTTTTCAATTAGTAATTCTCAACATCAACTATTTCAACCATCTTTGTATAGTTGTTTGGTCAAAGTTTTTGTTGAAATTACGTAGCTAAATGCAATTATATTTTTGTTGCAAGATAGGGAAATTTGCAACAAAACAGAGAGATTGTATTTGCAATGAAACAGAACTAACATGACAGTACAATGCAACGTGTAACCAACTTGATGTTGTTACTTCCACGAATTTGCACTTGTGCAAAAGAATACAATGAACTTTCCATATGAGTTCCTATATGTGAAATTATTAACCTACGACATACAAAGAAAGCAGTAGGAAACTTCAAGAAAGGAGAATACTGACCAATTACTGGACTAAACCTAGGGATACCGTGTGGATAGAGTAACTATGATCTGTTTCATTGGCCATCATTATGATGCCAATGCATGTATAAGTATAAGGCCAATAAAGAATACCGTAAATCCCAAATGTTAGGAAAATTGTTCCCATACATTAGAAGATTATTATGAAATTCAGGTTTATTTATGGAATACATCTTTTCTCTTCTCTTGATTGTTGTTGGATGTATTTTTTTGGTTTATTAATGGAAATGCAACATTAAGAAGAAAACTTGATGAACTCTAGAATTCCTTGTAGAAAGCTAGAACAATGTTGTTTAACAACAATTATACAAAGGACACAACAAATCGTCTACAAAAAATGAAAAGGACAATGTGACTCAATTCAGAAGTAAATTTTATTATGGAAAAGTTTCTATTCAAGAATCTGAATGCAAGCACCACATAACCAGATATGAAAAAATATTAAAAAGAATATGATAACCATTAGAAAAAAAACAAGACAAATTTACATACATGTTCATGTGTATGCTAAAAAAAGCTAGTGAATCTAGAGGAAAGTGGTTGACCATCTACCAGCTCCAGTCAACAGCTTTGAAGCTCCTATTCAGCAAAGACCCACTCTAAACTCAGTGACTACAACGTAGTTGTTTTATCTGCAAGGTAACAACGAATTTCTTAGTTTGATGGTGAACATGTAAGATAATTAAACACCAAATACCAACCCCAAAATAATAATAATTAAACAT
The DNA here is from genome assembly GCA_034641835.2 of Pinus albicaulis. Taxonomy (NCBI): domain Eukaryota; kingdom Viridiplantae; phylum Streptophyta; class Pinopsida; order Pinales; family Pinaceae; genus Pinus; species Pinus albicaulis. The sequence continues at coordinate 40,406,179 of CM076576.1, forward strand.
AATTGCCACCTCCAGTCAACAACTTTCAAGCTCCTATACATTGAAGACCAACCCCAAACTCAACGACTATAACGTAGTTTTTTTTCTGCAAGCTAACAACTAAGCTTACCATTTCTAAAGCTCCTGAAATTCCTCTTTTTCATTGATGAGAATGGACAAAAAACTACTAAAATCCCCACGCAGGTAGTCGCCAAGAGACGTGGCTCTATTTTCAGTGACGGTCTCTTAATAAAAGTAATATTGCCCTGTTAATTTTTAATATGCCATCTACATGGTTGCCAGCTTGTTATCCATGGTGTTTCGTACCTCAACCGGAAAAGGCGTTGGAAGCGTGCCTCACCCTCGAGGCTATGTTCAGCCTCTGACTACACAATACAAAGTGGAGGTTGGGTTATAAATCAGTGCATGATACTCGAGGAGGAGTATAAATTAACAAGTGTTACAGAGTAGTTATTATCAGTCTTACTATGATCTCTGAAATTGCAATCATAATCTTATTTTGACCTAACCTCACAAGTAACTAATGAATTTTTTTCCTCATATCCATAATTCCGTCGTTCCAAAATGTCAGTTTCTCACGTTTAAAATCACTGCAGACTTACAAATAAAAGTTGTTTTGAAAGTTTCAAAATACAGAAGTGCCGAACCAGCAATGATTTATGCCTTAATATTTGTTCCCTCATCCGAAAGGTATAAATTCCTGAGAGTTTGATAAAGGCACCCCGCCACATAATCCTGCTTGTGAAGCAGGATCAAAGAACCCACCAAAGCAAAACTGTGATAACATATGATATCTTATATGTTTGGAAGTTATGGCTTTTGGTTTCTGTAGATATTTCTTGAAGTAGCCCACGATCTTGTGCATTAACTATTCAATTTTGAATAGAAGATTTTAAAAAATGGTTTTGTTTCTTGATTTCCAAAGATTTATGACTGCACATATTTGTATCTCATAAATGTAGACAAGTTAAAAACAAAACTCAGTAATTTGTAGACTTAATACCTTCAAAGTGTCATTAGATACATCGTTTCCAAAAGTGCAATGTACAAAGAGGTTCACAGATTCTGACTCAGAATTACAAAGCCTGCAAACAACATTTGGACCAATAAATCCCCTTCACTGCAAGTTATCCCACGTGAATATACGATTACCAAAGTGGGACAACAAAACTATCCAAGCTTCTCAGGAGGATTCCACTTCCATAACTTCCCAGGAGGATTCCACTTCCATAACTTCCCAGGCACAGCTCAGAACGAAATTGATGTAATGTGGATGCCAAGATACTGTGATTCTTAAAATGTGATCCGATTTGTTTTTTGGCATAGATGTCATGATGTTTCTAGCTGTTGCACAGCTGAGAACGATATTGATGTAAAATAAACTGACATATTTAATATATCAGAGTTTTTTTTTTTCTAAAAAAAAACTTGCCAGGCCACCAAATATTCTGTAATACAGAGATGAACGAAAAATTGATTCTATATCTATTTAGTTGTCACATGACTTGTATTCCAACTCTATTCCAACTCTAGACTATAGATTCCTCTTCTTCATTTAGTAAGATCCCATTAGAATACAAACTGTTGACAAAGTTATCCCATTCAACTGCTAAGTTGCATTGAATACTGAAATCAAGAGAGTTTCTAGAAGAGAATGTATTTGAAGTTGTTTTCTTTACGTGACACAAACACTGTGCATTCAAAAAGGAAATCAGATTCGAAGAGAGGATAAAAATCAATTCCTCCTATGAAATGATCTTTTTCTAGGATTTTGGTTACTCTTTCCCACCTTCCAGGCTAGCTAGGAGAAGAGCCAAAGGAAATCATCTATAATGCCTTCCTATATGTTCATCCAATTTTATATGCTTTTTGAACATTGGATTTTAGCCAATCAATTAAAAACTTATTTTTTATATACAGTTTTTTTTAGATAATGGGTGCCAAAGCCGATTCTAGATAATCAAAAGTCAATGCTATACAGAAAATTTATAGTTAGAATATATTGACTTGCAGGAATGAATTCTTTTAGTTAGAATCTATTAAGTTGCAGGAAATGACTTATCCCTAATTAATTTAAAAAAGTGATGTTCTCAACCAAAACTCAATTTATTTTATTTCATTTTATCATTTATTTGAAGGAATTTTTTTAGTTAGAATCTATTAAGTTGTAGAAAATTACTAATCCCTGATTAATTCAAAAAGTGATGTTCCCAACCAAAACTCAATTTATTTTATTTTATTTTGTTATTTATTTGACAATTGTGTTTCTAAAAAAACTACATGCCTAATAAACCAATTTTCTCCAAACAATAATCCAAATCACCTAGAAACCCATAACTATTTTTTTTTATTATAACTAGTTTTTTGAATATGTACACTGAGTTAGATACTACCAAATAACACAAGAGTATTAAACACTTACTGCAAAATAAGCTGCCTACTAAAACTAACAATTGTTACTGCAAAATATGCAAAATAAGCTGCTACTAAAACTAACAATAACAAAACATACACACAACATACTAAGATGTATTTGTCCATCACATCATTTACACTGTTTAAACCTTGACTTTCTAAAAGTGGAAGAAAACTACAAACTCAGTCCTATCAAGAGAGTACTAAGACTATGTGGTAGGAAGAAGTCTTCCCCTTCTTATCAAAGAGGTGCCCTTCTATTCTTCATTTAAAAAAAAAAAAAAAAAACCTTTCTGATAGTGAATCTATTTAAGAGTTTATAAAAAAAAATGAAACCATTTTTGATAGTGAATTTTTTTAAGAGTCCTAAAAAAATTGAAACCCTTTTTTCTAGTGAATCTATTTGAGAGTCAGAATACATTCCACCATTCCCTGTGAATACCTTAAAATGCTAAAATGAAAGATATTGAAATTTTTTCCGAGGGTCATTCCAAAATCTCAAATTTAAAACTTGTCAATTAGATAATCCTATCAACCAATCAATAATAAATTAGAAAATCTTATCAACCAATCAATAATACATTTAGAAATTTGTAAATAAAAACATTTAGAACTGTCATCGACTTGTAAATAAAAAATATTTTTGAAAATTGCAAAATGGAGATTTTGATTAAGGCATCTCTGTTGTAATCCTACGGGATTCCTATACAGTTAGGAAATTTAGTTAGATTTCAGTTATAACCAGTTAGAGAGTTCATTTAGAGTACCCAGCTGTATAAATATAACTCTGATTTGAATGAATAAGAGATATGGTGATCACATTATTACGATGTAACAATGGTACTAGAGCCGGGTTAATTTCAAATGTTGGATCCTTTGTTGCTGAAGAGAGAGTGTGCTTGCTAACCATTCGGAGGGAGTGTGTTTGGATTTGGTGCGAACCACAACCCTGTGGCAAAATCTGCGTGTAGTTTGGTCGTGCTGCATTTCGCGTTTGATTGGAGCGAGCGTTGAAAAAATCTCCATGTAGTTATACTGTGACCGTGTTGCGTTCGATGTGCACTGTTAGCCTGTTTGCTACTTCTTCAATCAACGGTTGTATTGGATGCACCTATAACAATGCATAAATACTTCTCCATGTGTCGAAATTCTTGGGGTCCTACAATGGTTGCTCCCTTTCTTCTTGCCATTTCTAAAGTGATCGAAGGCGTGATCGATCTACATTAAAAAATCGGCTTTTTTTGGGGGGGGAGGAGTGTGGGGTGTGGGGGCAGAATTTATGTTGCCGAGTGAAGGTGATGCTGTGTACCTAGTGCAGAAGGATCAGTAAGTTAAAAACTCTAGTTTTTTAAGAAATCTGTGGTTGAGATTTTGATTGAATCAGAAGCACTGAATGGTTGAATTGTTGTATCTGTAAAATTAAAATAGAGTTTTTATTAAGAAAAATCAGTTCCTTTTAGTGATAAATAGTGATAAAACAAAAACATCACTGAATTTGCAAGTTAAAATTGTGTTCTTTAAAAGAAACCATTGTCAAGAGGATATTAAAAACAAAAGTGTTTTTTTAGAAGAATTATGTGGCAGTGATTTAGAACAGATTTTTATAGATTATTTTGCAAGATTATCTGGAAAAGAAAAAAAAAAACCTCCTAGGTGTCCTTAATTGGGGCTGTCCTTTCTGGAAAGGAAAATTACCAGGAGCGGTTTAGGAAAGTTAAATATACTCTTATATTTAATGATTTATGGGATGGAGACTGTGAAGGATAAGGAGAGAATGCACCAAAGAAACCTGATGAGCGGAAACAACTAGCAATATGGAAAAGTAAGGATAAGAAGGCTTATGCCTTAATCTCCACTTCAGTCTCAGAAGAGGTAAGCAGATATATTGTTCAGTGTACAACAACTTATGATGCCATAAAAAAAAATTTATGAATATAATTCATAACGAATATAATAAATATAGTTATTAATAGTTAAATAGGGATTATGTAAGTAATCGTAAGTTAGTGAAAGGGCATGTCTAAAATACATGCCCATTTATGAAAGGCCACCTGCGTGGGTATATAAGCAAGGCCTCATTGTAACATTCAATTATCTTATTTATCATCTCTTATACATTTTATATATAATATATTATTATTACAATACCTCTTGTGTATTTTACAATTAAGTCAACAAGCCTACAATTTTGTTGCTCCATTTGGTATCAGAGTTGCAATCTTCTCACCTGGAAGGAAGCACCTATGCCACTGTTAGTTACTTTCAGCTGTTACATGTTGTGCCTCGAAATCGTTGTTGCTCGATGTCTTCATCAATGACGATGACAAATCGAATAGAAAGACAAATGTTAAAAATCCGTAGCGAGTCCAGAGACAATCATAACGAACTAATGCAAAAATTAAATGCCATTTTGGACAAGTTTAATCTGACGCAAAAACCAATATTCCCAAATATTGAACATAGTCAACACAATAATTTAGCTGATTCAGAGAATTCAGATGATAATCACGAAGAATCACTACATTCTGCTGAAGATCAAGTTACGAAAATTTCAAATTCAGATGAAGGTGATGTGAAGGAAGATATGAATTCACACCATAAAAGTGGAGGAAACAGTGCCATTGATGAAGAAGGGAAAGATATCAAAATTGTTGAACTGGAGGAAGACAAAGAATACAATAATTTAGCTGATTCAGAGAATTCAGATGATAATCACGAAGAATCACTACATTCTGCTGAAGATCAAGTTACGAAAATTTCAAATTCAGATGAAGGTGATGTGAAGGAAGATATGAATTCACACCATAAAAGTGGAGGAAACAGTGCCATTGATGAAGAAGGGAAAGATATCAAAATTGTTGAACTGGAGGAAGACAAAGAATATATGAATGATATGGACAACAGTAGTGAGAGTGAGGAAGTTGGAAACGATATGGAAATTGAATTTAATGACAAGTATGAAAACGATATGAATCAAGATGGTGAAAAAGACGAAGATGATCTCAACAACTATTGTGACATAAATGACAATCAAAATGGGTATATGACAACTAAGGATGTAAATACAATTGTTGAAGATGAAGATGCCAAGATTTATTTTGAGGTTGAACAAGAAGGGGAAAAATTGAAGGCATCAAGGGAAGATGGTTCTCGTGTATTGGAACTAAGTGGTTATAATCCTAAAAAACAAGAATTTTATCTAGAATATAACAATGATACATCTTTGCTTCACCTAAAATTGGAGCCAAATTTCGAATGTTTCAAATGCCTTCTTGATCTGTATCATGTAACCAAAAAAAATGAATCCAGTTCTAAAAATCAAGATGAATTATATTGTTATTATGTTCTTATGAATCTAGGATCTCGCAAGCTTGGCAGGGTTTGTAATCCATACACGAAAACATTTGCCCAAATTATGGCATTATCCAGACACTCACACGATAAATGCATCTTCGTCAATGAGAACAGTAATCAGTGATGGGAGATTGATTTCAAAGTGGAGGCTACTAGGAATTCTAATGCGTTGGAAAGACCGTCACTGAACATTTACGACCTTTCCCAAAAGCAATGGATTATTTCAACCATAGGTAGAACCATATGTTTACTCAACATAACTGAAGACCAAATACGTTATCTGATAAAACCTGGTGACCTCTCAAAGTGCGCTCAATTTCTCGGAATATTGCTTCGAAAATTGGATATGAACAAAGATTTCCGATGGATGAGGATTGACCAAGTCCATGGACTGGAAAACATAATGGAATACCGTGATAGTGATAAGCTTTTTCATTCTCTATTTATTTGCATGGAGAACACATACGTGTCCTACGTGGCCAGTGGTTTTCTCAAAGAATGGTTACGACTCAAGGAATATGTTGTAGGCACCATCCGTTTCGTGGCCACGCTCTTATCGTGCGACAACCCCTCTGTCCAATGGGTGACCACGACGCTCTGTATCGCTACCGTTGCTAAAGACGATGAAAAATTAATCGTGCCTGAAGGCATAGACATAAGCATACGCCCTGGCTACTCCATTCTCGACCCAATAAAAAAAGCACTGGTTGGAAACATGTGGCCCGTGCCCTAGAATTTCGAATTTGGCTGGTACCTGAAAAACTTGGACGCCTTAGAACAACTCTTAGACAACCACGAATTCTTAGAGCGCGTGTTTAATTCAGAAGTGGTCTAGTTGTTGCTCCTTATAATGGATTTTGGAATTTCTTCCATTGAAAAAATTAACGAGGGCAATGGTCGAGTAGCGGCTTCGCATGCAATTGGGGGGTGTATGAAAATTATGGAAGGAGTGTGTCACCATTCTTCACGAGCATGCACACAGTTGGACATTGGTCGAAGAACAAGTACAATTAAAATATATAGGGAGAAATATTCAGGGAGATAGACAGCAGAATGAAAAACAAAGAAATTTTTTTGATAAACCAATTGTAAAATGTTTTAGATGTGGTAAAATTGGACATACGGCTTCCAATTTTAGAATTCCCCGGGAGAAAATTAATGAAAGAAGAGAACAATTGCTTGAAAAGAAAGATCATATAATTCTAGACAAAGGATAGTCTTCTGAGAATGCACATTATATTGTTGCTCATTGTAATTTCCACATGGAATATGTTTTTAGTACTTCTTTTTCTTCATGGGTTCTAGACACAGGTGCCACTTGTCATATGAGCTTTCGAAGAGATTTGTTTGATCAATTCAGTGATAATATTGACGAAGCAGTGTATTTTGTTAATAACACGGGTGCCACTTGTCATATGAGCTTTCGAAGAGATTTGTTTGATCAATTCAATGATAATATTGACAGAGTAGTGCATTTTGCTGATAAGTCCCAAAACAAACCATCATGGATTGGTTCAATTCAATTAAAAATTCCTATAATTTCAAATTATACTTTGAATGATGTTCTTTACATTTCGCAATTCGAAAGAATTTTTTTATCTCTTATACAAATAAGACAACAAGGACATTCCATTCACATATTTGATGGTAAATTAGAAATTAAAAGAGCATATGGCAATAAAACTGTCATGATTGATGTGGAAGAAGATAAATTATTGAAGTTGCATGGTATGATAAATTATTCAGGTTGCATGGTATGCCATCTGTTGCATTGAGCACAACTTATTTGGTTCAACAAAATGATACTTGTATTTGAACATTTCCAAAGAAATATGATGAGTTTAAGGCTGGAATTTCCTCAGGTAACTATTCTTATTGTGAATTTAATTTTTCTGTGGATTGTGAACCTACTTTCTTTGAAGAAGCTGCTATTTATGATCAGTGGAAAGATGCAATGCAAAAGGAATATGATGCTCTCATAAAAAATGGCACATGGAGGCTAGTGGATCCTCATGTTGGCATCAAACCTATTGGTTGCAAATGGATTTATAAAACTAAGTATAAAGTTGATGGTTCGCTAGACAAGCACAAAGCAAGACTTGTAGTGAAGGGATATGCACAGAAAGAGGGTATCGACTATACAGAGACATTTTCTCCTACAACTAAATGGGGCACTATTAGATTTTTTTTGCTATTGTAGCTCAGAAAGATTGGAAAATTCATCATATGGATGTCCAAACTGCCTTTTTAAATGGAGATTTGAAAAAAGATGTTTACATGTTTTAGTCAGAAGGTTTTTCCGTTAAACGGAAAAAAAAAAGGTTTGCAAACTAATGAAGTCTTTGTATGGCTTGAAACAAGTGCCACAAGCATGGTATGAGATGCTAACTAAACATCTTCTTAAGTTAAACTATAAACATTTTGACCTAGATGATGCAACTCTTTTTGTTAAGAAAGTTGGAAGATCAGTTGTATATGTTGATGATTTGATGATCACAGGAAACAATGATGAATATATATCATCTATAAAGAAGGAATTGAGAAAGGTTTTTGATATGACAGATTTAGGTTTACTTCATTATTATCTTGGAATTGAAGTTGATCAAAAAACACAACATATTTTCACCTCTCAAAAGAAATATGTTGATAAGTTATTGAACAAATACAGTATGACGAATTGTAATCATGTTCCTACTCTAATGGAGTAGAATTTGATACTCACTTCCGAAGAAGGAAAGTCATTTGAAGATCCAACAAAGTACGTGCAACTTGTTGGAAGTTTGATTTATTTGTCTATTACTCGTCCTAATATAACCTTTGCTGTTAGAATACTTTTCAAGTGTATGCATCATCCTTATGAGGGGCATTGGGTAGTAACAAAAAAAGTTTTGAAATATTTAAAAGAAACTCAAACTTACGGCATCAAATATTCCAAAGTTTTAGATTTCCATCTTGTTGGTTATTCAAATTTTGATTTTGAAGGAGATAAAGAGAATGGAGTCTCAACATCTGGTTATTTGATGAATCTTGAATCAACAACCATCAATTGGAGATCACGCAAGCAAAATGTTCCTGCTAATACTACCACTGAAGCTGAATATGTTGCAGTTGCTCAAGCCACTAAGGAAATCATTTGGCTTTGGAAAATACTCGAAGATTTGCAAGAGAAACAAAGAGCTTCAACTCCTCTATTTGTCGACAACTCTTCAAAAATTCGGTTGGCGAGGAATCCAAAGTTTTATGATCGAACCAAAATGGCTTAACCCACAATCCTCTATATTAACTATTTAACTTTGAAGGGAAGAACTTAAAAAATAGTTTAACCCACAATCCTATATATTAACTATTCAATGGCTTTGTTCCTTACTTTCCAAATTCCCCACCTACAATCCTATATATTAACTATTTAATGGCTTTGTTTCTTACTTTCCAAATTCCCCACCCACGATCCTATATATTAACTATTCAATGGCTTTGTTTCTTACTTTCCAAATTCCCCAAGCTATAAAGAATGGAAGATATTTATGATATTTATGATTGTCTATCTTTGTATTGCACAAACATAGAGAAGTTCAAAAGAAAAATAACTTTTAGTTACTTTAATAAAGTGTCATTCCATACATCCTTGTAAAAATGTAGTTACTTTAATAAAGTGTCATTCCATACATCCTTGTAAAAGCATACAAAAACATGGTCCACAAATTCCAATGCAGGATTACAAAGCCGGCAAACATTTAGATCAATAAATCTCTTTCTTTGCAAATTATCCGACTATACAATTTTCCGGAGTGACACAAAAAAAGCATCTAAACTTTTGAGGAAAGTTCCACTTCCATAACTCCTTATGCCGCCAAGTATCTTTGTGATCTAGAAAGGAAGGGGAAATTGATTCGTATCCTTATCTCAGTGTCATTCGATACATCCTTATAAAAAATTAGTTACTTTAATAAAGTGTCATTCCATACATTCTTGTAAAAACGTACAAAAACATGGTCCAGAATTGCAAAGCGGGCAAACATATTATCCCACATGACTATACAATTTTCCGAGTGGCCCAACAAAAACATCTAAACTTTTGAGGCAAGTTCCACTTGCATAACTCCTTGTGCTACCCAATATCTTTGTGATCTAGAAATTAAAAGGAAATTGATTCATAAGAAATTGATTCATATGCTTATCTCATTGTTACTTAACCTTTAAAGTATAGTATTCCAACTATAGAAAACCCAAATTAAGAGTTTTTTTAGTATTTAGAATTCTTTTTTTCATTTAGTAAAAGATTAGAATACAAACCATTTACAAAATTACTCTTTCAACTGTGAAGTAAGACCCAAATCAAGAAAGTTTTTTTTAAATCTCTCCCCAGACCTAAAGGGAAAGGGTTGGTTGTTCCACTGAGTTTTTTTTAGTATCTAGAATTCTTTTGAAGACCCAAATCAAGAGAGTTTTTTTAGTATCTAGAATTTTTTTTTAGTTTTTTTTAGTATCTAGAATTCTTTTGAAGACCCAAATCAAGAGAGTTTTTTTAGTATCTAGAATTTTTTTTTTTTTCATTTAGTAAGATTAAAATACAAACCATTTACCCAAATCAATAGAGTTTTTTTAGTATCTAGAATTTTTTTTTTTTTTCATTTAGTAAGATTAAAATACAAACCATTTACAAAATTACTCTATTCAACTGCTAAATTCCCTTACCCAAATCAAGGGAGATTTATCTCCTAAGTTTCCTTAAAGAAACTTTCCTTTTACAAAATTACTCTATTCAACTGCTAAGTTCATTCTTTTTGAAGACCCAAATCAAGAGAGTTTTTTAGTATCTAGAATTCTTTTTTTTCATTTCGTAAGATTAAAATACAAACCATATACAAAATTACTCTATTCAACTGCTAAGTTCCCTTACCCAAATCAAGGGAGATTTATCTCCTAAGTTTCCTTAAAGATACTTTTTTTTACAAAATTACTCTATTCAACTGCTAAATTCCCTGTTAGACCCAAATCAAGAGATATTTAACTGCTTAGTTTCCTTCCCACCTTTTTTTCATTTAGTAAAATGAAAATACAAACCATTTACAAAGTTACTCTATTCAACTGCTAAGTTCCCTTGAATACCCAAATCAAAAGATATCCTTTTTTTTCATTTAGTAAAATGAAAATACAAACCATTTACAAAATTGCTCTATTCAACTGCTAAGTTCCCTTGAAAACCCAAATCAAAAGATATTTAACTGCTAAAATATTTTTTTTTCATTTAGTAAGATTAAAATACAAACTATTTGCAAAATTACTCTATTCAACTGCTAAGATCATGAAGACCCAAATCAAAAGATATCCTTTTTCACCTAGTAAAATGAAAATACAAACCATTTACAAAATTACTCTATTCAACTGCTAAATTCCCTTAAAGACCCAAATCAAAAGATATTCAACAGCGAAGTTTCCTTAAAGACCCAAATCAAAAGATATTCAACAGCGAAGTTTCCTTAAAGACCCAAATCAAGAATTTTTTTAGTGATTTAGAAGATATTTTATTTGAATTTTTTTTTTTCATTTAGTAAGATTAAAATACAAACTATTTACAAAATTACTCTATTGAACTGCTAAGGAAATATCTTTTTCATTTAGTAAGATTAAAATACAAATTATGTACAAATTACTCTATTCAACTGCTAAATTTCCTTAAAGACCCAAATGAAGAGTTTGAGTTTTTTAGTATCAAGAAGAGATTTTATTTGAATTTTTTTTATTTTTTTTCACTTAGTAAGATTAAAATACAAACCATTTACAAAATTACTCTATTCAAGTACTAAGCTCCATTCCCTTCCCTTGAAAACCCAACCCAACCCAAATCACACTGCTAAGTTCCCTTGAAAACCCAACCCAAATCAAGAGATATTCAACTACTAAGCTTTCTTAGAGACCGAAATCAAGAGAGTTTTTCTAGTATATAGAAAAGATTTTTTATTTGGAGAAAGAAATCAGATCTGAAGAGTTCCCCTGAAAACCCAACCCAAATCAAGAGATATTCAACTGCTAAGCTTTCTTAGAGACTGGAATCAAGAGGGTTTGACTGGAATCAAGAGGGTTTTTCTAGCATCTAGAAAAGATTTTTTATTTGGAGAAAGAAATCAGATCTGAAGAGAGTTTTTCTAGTATCTAGAAGAGATTTTATTTGGAGAAAGAAATCACATCCGAAGAGAGTTGATAAAAATCAGCTCCTCCTCTAAAAGAATCATTTCCTAAGCTTATTCCTCTAAAAGAATCATTTCGAATCATTTCGTTTCCTAAGATTATTTGATTACTCTTGCCCATCTTCCAAATTAATTTTCTTAGAATTTCCACTTTCCCACCTTCCAAATTTTCCTAGAATTTCCACTTCTAGGAAGAGGAGCGGATAAAACTCTAAAAGAATCATTTCCACTTCCTGAAGAGAAGCGGATAAAACTCTAAAAGAATCATTTCCTAAGATTATTTGGTTACCCTTTCCCACCTTCCAAATTTTCCTAAAATTCCCACCTTCCACCTTCCAAATTTTCCTAGGATTATTTGGTTACCCTTTCCCACCTTCCAAATTAGCCAAAAGAAGATGTAAAGGAAAAAATCCATCAAGCCAGTCTTCCAAATTTTCCCAGCATTATTTGGTTACCCTTTCCCACCTTCCAAAATTTTCCTAGGATTATTTGGTTACTGGTTACCCTTTCCCACCTTTCAAATTAGCCAAGAGAAGATGTAAAAGAAAAAATCCAACAAGCCTTTCCAGATGATTGACCTGAAGAGCCAAAGGAAAGGATCCGTCCAGCCTTTCCAGATGATTGATCTACTTATCTTTTTGGACATAAGATCTTATCCAATCAACTAAATACCTATTTTTTTATTTTTAGGTTTGTGGAGATAATGCGGTGCCAAAGACCAGTACCAAATAATCAGAAGTCAGTGTTATCCACACACTTGTTTGTTATATACACGTTGGTACACAAGTACCCACAATTCAAAGATACGAAAGATAGATATTTCATGTATATACCCATTGATTGCATGGTCGGCGGCCCCAGTACATAGATCAAGGTATATACCCACTGATTCAGATAAGCATAGTACAAAGTAATAAACAAAACCTAACCTAACAAACTCTATGATTTTCAAAATTAAATACACACTGTGCCATGTTCGTGAACAAAGTCAAAGTTCCAGTTTAAAGATATTTTATTGTATATACCCATTTCACTGCATGTTTGGTTCCAAACAAATCCAAGCAGGTAGCCAATAAATAATTTCAAATAAATTATTTAAAATCATTTTATAATTTCAAAAAAACATATTTTGAAGAAGACATCAGCCATCCATGTATAATAGAGCAGGCCAATAAAAATAAGCAGTTTATTTACAGTAAACAAAGCTAAGGAGAAGTAGGGACAAAACATCCCTAATCACTACAAAACATTTATGAACACAAAAACCCCAAAATAATTACCTAATCGAAATAAAAAACCGTTGTGATCACTAAAACCCCAAAATAATAAACAGTTTAATCTGCAATAAAAACGCTGCCTCGGAGGAATCCTCTAAATTCTTTCTATAGTTAAATCTAGAGTTCTTCGTGATTTTCCTGTGGAAATTCTGTTGGTTTATCAGTACGCCTAAGTTTCTCTCCAAGGCTTCCAGTAGCTTTAGAGGTGGCTTCCTTGGCTTCTCCATACCTCTGCTTTGCCTGTTCACTGAAAGTGTCCTTTGCAGTTTCATATGTTTCACCAGCCTTTTGCTTTGCAGCTTCATAAGCCCGTTCTGCAGCATTTAGGGTTTGATCCTTGGTACTCTGTGCTGCTTCACTTGCCTTGCCGGATTTGTCTTGTGCAATATCCTTTGCACGCGTCAAGGCTTCTTGTGCCTGCTCTGCTGTCTGGCTTCCTTTTTCCTGTGCAACATCCTTTGCACGCTTCAAGGCTTCTTGTGCCTGCTCTGCTGTCTGGCTTCCCTTTCCCTGTGCAGCATCCTTTGCACGCTTCAAGGCCTCCTGCGCCTGTTCCACTGCAGGGCTTCCTTTCTCATGTGCAGCATCCTTTGCGCGCTTTAAGGCCTCCTGCGCCTCTTCAACCGTCTGGCTTCCTTTCTCCTGTCCAGCTTCCTTTGCGCGCTTTAAGGCCTCCTGGGTTTGTTCTACTGTCTGGCTTCCTTTCTCATGTGCAGCTTCCTTTGCGCGCTTTAAGGCCTCCTGGGCCTGTTCTACTGTCTGGCTTCCTTTCTCATGTGCAGCTTCCTTTGCGCGCTTTAAGGCCTCCTGCGCCTGTTCAACCGTCTGGCTTCCTTTCCCCTGTCCAGCTTCCTTTGCGCGCTTTAAGGCCTCCTGGGCCTGTTCTACTGTCTGGCTTCCTTTCTCATGTGCAGCATCCTTTGCGCGCTTTAAGGCCTCCTGCGCCTGTTCTACCGTCCGGCTTCCTTTCTCCTGTCCACCTTCCTTTGCGCGCTTTAAGGCCTCCTGGGCCTGTTCTACCGTCTGGCTACCTTTCTCCTGAGCAGTTCCCTTGGCATTATATATGGCCTCCTTTGCTTGGCCTGCCTTCTGGCCTCCATATGACTGAGCACCTGCAAAATAAATTATAGATGGATCACATACACATCTATAATTATACCAAACACATCCATTTATACCAATTTATGAGCTAGGCAGAACCAGTTTACCAATTTACCAATTTGACATTGTAAATAAATAAATATGAGCTAGGCAGAACCAATTTGTCCTTATAATTAAACCATTTTTAACGTAATAACAAGCTTTGGCCATATTAGCCTTCACTGTATAAAGCTGCTTCAGTAGTAGTACAAAATTCTGTTACAAATATAGTTGAACAGAGATGTTAATCTCCAATGTCCGACCTCGGATTGGATTCAAAATGTCAATGTGTAGTAATAACAAGCTTTGGCCATGAAAGAAACCACCATTTTTAAAATAGTTACCACTGGTAGCGTCGGCTGTTTTCTCTTTTGACTTGCTTAATCCTTCCCCAACTTGACTTGCAAGATCCTGGGCTGTACCCTTCTGCTCCCTTACACGCTGGTTTGCACTGTCATACTTGTCACCCACTCCACTGGATATTAAAAACATGGAAAAAAACAGAAATTGAGTAATCATTCATATATATTGTCACCCACTCAACCGGATATTAACAAAAAGGAGTAAATATGATCTAATATATGTCACCCACATCACTGCATATTAAAATATAGTTAGTGAATATGCATTGATATGTTTGTCTCCCTCCCCACTGCATATTAAAAATAGTGTATAGGCATTCATATATTTGTCAACAGCGAACAGTGAACCTGCATTGATATATTTGTCATAATATTTAATAAATAAATATAAAAAAATGATTTATTGGTCTATATTAAGGAGTTATAGACATTCACTTATTTTGGCTTTTGATTGTTTTGAATGTTTCTTAATGAAATAGAATGCTACTAATGCTTAATGCTCAGTAGATTTACTGCAATTGGTTTGGGGTTAAAAGATAACTGTGCATCCTTAATTGAAATTAGGGATTCAAAAAGCAGAGAATAAATAAAAAAGAAAGGTTAAATGGATTAAGAGATTAAAATAAATATATGCTAGTGATTGAATACTATAAAATCAAAACTGCAAATGGAGTTGCCAATAATTGATTGGCAAAATAGGCTTAAAATGAAATGCTGGTTTTCTAATGCCCGGGTATGATTAATAGACTAGACTAGTGGAATGCTAGATTAGGGAGGTTAAAGAGATTGAAATAGTTGCAGTTAAAATGATGGAATGCCAGAGTAGAGGAATTAAGAGGGATTAAATAGATGTATGTTAGTGAATACTATGAAATCATAACTGCAAATGGAGGTGCCAAAGATGGAACAGAGAGCGTGATAGACACACAACAGGAAATGGTCAATACATATTCATATTAACCATATTCTCTGAGCAATGACCAGAGTAGCAATTACTACTCTGGTCAGTAAATATCATAACTGCAAATGGAGTTGCCAAAGATGGAACAGACCGTGTGATAGACACACAACAGGAGATGGTCAGACATTCATATTATATTCTCTGAGCAATAACCCGAGTAGCAATGACTACTCTGGTCAGTAAATATCATGACTGCAAATGGAGGTGCCAAAGATGGAACAGAGTGTGATAGACACACAACAGGAGATGGTCATACATATTTCTATTAACCATATTCTCTGAGCAATGACCACTCTGGTCAGTAAATTGTTATATACAAATGGTGGCTATTAACTGATTATATTGAAATGGCTAATTATATTGAAATGGGTAAGCTGCAAATCCGAATATAACTGGCTCAACAATAGACCAACAGCAGAGTGCAATATGCCCACCATTGCTTGAACTTGGGTAGTTATAACTACCATGACTAAGTTCAGTAAGTGTGGCGATATATGTGTGTGTGGGGGTTAGGACTCAAAGTTACCTTGAGGTTGAAAATCACAAATCATTGCCGAACAACCATGTGACTTAATCATGACTTAATCAATTTATATAAAAGAGATAGCAAAAAAAGAGACAACCCAAAACAGAGTAAAGAGAGAAATCGTTACATACCCAGCAATAGAAGAGAGTTTATCCTTAGCCCAATCAGTCCAAGACTCCGAAGATTCTGTTGCACTCTCAGCAGCTTGATTTGCATCATTCTTCCACTGATCAGCCTTCTCCTTGAAGGCTTCTGTGTTTTCTTTGGCTGCTTCAATGGTTTGACGTGCAGCAGACTCCTGATCATCTACTGCAGTACCACCATGGCAAGATAACAATACCACCATTAACACCAAAACCGAGCACACATTGACAAACCCACTCCTCTTCATCTTATTCTTCGTTATATCAACCAATCCAATCTGATCTGATCAGAAAACCACCTAAATTCTTTCTAATGTCTTTCTTCTCCGTTGTCGACAAATTGCTAAGCGTAGTTGCTTCTGACAAACACACAATGGAATGCGAGAACGAGGAGGAATGGGTTGGGAGACCACTGTATATATATGAGAAGGGATTGGCGGTCTTTTCAAAAGAATTGAAACGTGTTATTAATATGATCTGTTGCGCTGTTTGTTTTGTAACGTGTCATGCTGTGGACTGACACGTATCTCCAATGTCATTACTCATCCTCACCAAAAAGCCCTTTTGTTTTTTCAAATATTAGCGTTAACAATGAGGATGAGGATGAAGATAGGCCAGCAAGCTGCTTTTTTTTCTTTTCCAAATACCAGCGTTAAGTTGCTAATTGTGATAGGTGACGATAAGCAAGCGATTTATCAATGGTTGCTTGCTTACTTATCACTAGGAATTTTAATGTCCCCTGAATTTGGATGCCCTTGAAATAGTGTATTTACATCTGTGAAAAAGTTTATTTTTTCCATATATGGGTCTTACTTTCCGTTCTTTCCATAAACTTTAAATATGAAATTTAATCTACATAAATTGAGAATTATGTTTACCGAAAGAATTTCTACTAATTTATATTATGGATCACAGAAGCTTAGATTCCAAAAATTATGTTTTTTGTTTTTGTTTGTTGAGCTAAGTTATCTAGGATTTTCTAGGCTTGACATTTGGCTTGAGAAGCTTTTTGTTTGTTGGTCCAAGTTATCTGGGATCCTCTAGGCTTGACCTCTGGCTTGAGGAGCCACGACCCAAGAGCATCTAGGCTTGACTTGTGGCTTGTGGAGCCGCTACCCAAGGCATCTAGGGACATCAAAGTCACTCGGAATTGTCACATCTAAGCCGTCAAAAGTAATTTAGGGATCACACCCCGACTAGGCCACACCAACCCTTAGCTGACTGGATTTTTTACCATGTCTCCTCCACACCAACCCTTAGTTGACTGGATTTTTTAGCATGTCTCCTCCCCCTAGAACAGAGCACAACCACCCCCGTGAGGTTTGAACCTGGGTTGCCTTGGTGAGGAGACCCAAACCTCACCTAGATTGCCTTGGTGACGAAACCCATCTCAATCGATGGTGTTAGTGGGACTTGACAAGCACAACCACCAGCCTGAGGTTTGACCTTGGGTTGCCTTGGTGAGGAGACCCAAACCTCACCTAGATTGCCTTGGTGACGAAACCCATCTCAATCGATTGTGTTAGTGGGACTTGACAAGCACAACCACCAGCCTGAGGTTTGACCTTGGGTTGCCTTGGTGACGAGGTCCATTTCAACCGGTTGTGTTAGTTGGACTTGACAAACTGAGAATTGTGTTAATAATGACATTTTGATTGACAAAAATGAAATATTATAATAGTTTTTAGAAAAAATCAAAATTATATTTTTCTGGGCTAATTTTTTAGCATAATAATATGAGAGATGTGTAAAATGGATCTATGTTGATTATTAATAATAATTTTTAAATGTTATATATTAATATCATATTAAAAATTAAATGAATTAGCATCTCTTTTATTACCCTTATTCCATATTTTCTTGATTTTTACATTTCAATTGTTTTTGCTAATTATTAATTTAATTTTAATTTAAATATTAATTTAAATTAAAATTAAATTAATATTAGCAAAAACAATTGAAATTATTTTTTAAAATATTTTATTTTATTTTAAAATTATTTATTGTGGATTTGATTAGGTTGAGGCTTATCTATCTGATTGTGTAATGATTATTTTACCTTACTGCCTCCGCAAGTATTATGCATCAAGTTGACTTGTGATTGGACATTAATTTGTCTATTAGCCAAAAAAATTTACAGTTTTCTCATAGTTAAACTTTGATATTTTTTTATTATTTATTTATTTAAATTATTTAAATTTATTTTTAGTTAATTCTATTGGCGATTAGTTTACACTTCTTATTACTCATGGTTGTACCGATGTTATCAATAAGCAACCAAGGAAATCTGATTTCTCTTATTCTGTCATCATTACTAGTTTGTACTTTCCTACTCCCGCATAAGCCGTGCACTGAGATTCTTGAAATTTATGAACATATTTTCTAAGTAAGATATCCGTATTGAATTTTGCAAAATAATCAATTATTTGTTTAAAGAATTTTTTGAGTTTTCTAAGTTAATTTGTTAGTTACTCTAATGAGGTATTTGTGTTTTTTTTTAAGAAAATTGATGGGTAGATAATTAAAAGCAAGGATAGCCAAATTATCTCCAATTTATTGGTATATATTTCATATTTTTTTTGCTGTGCAAAAATTAGATTTTTATTTTTGGTTGTGGATTGATTTTATAAGTATATTGCAATTTTTTTTTTTTTAAATAGTGCTCTAAATTATTAGAAAGGTTAGTATGGAATTTAAGTGATTTTATAAATTATTTGGGTATGAAATAGGCTTGGAAGTATTTTTAAGCTAAAAATGGATTTATTTGGTTTTTTTTGCATTATTTAACTTGTTGATGGATTGATATAATCTAGCCATTTATCTATAGAAAATAACATTGTATAAAACTAAGGCCTAATGTAATATCTGCTGGAGGTAGGCATAATAATAAATGGTGGTACATATCGAAATGATATCAACATTCTAATCATTTCATACATAAAAGTCTTTGTAAAATTGATAATAGTTTATCTTTATTACATTTAGTGGTTATTCATAAAAAGTAAATTAAATGTTTACTAAGTGATTTGTATTTTTTATAATAATGTAATGTAGATCATATTAATACTAAGACGCCATAGCAATACTAAAAATTGTAGGAAACAAGTCATATTGGACATAAATTGTAGTTTGTCTTGTTTGTTTTTTTCTCTCAAGGCCTATGTGTTGGACATAAATTGTAGTTGTATTGTTTGTTTTTTCTTTTAAGGCCTATGTGATGAATGCGACGAGCTCTGGGGTGGCAAAGATAGGGGCATGTCAAATAAAGTGTAATGTTAGTGTTCATGGTATTTTCAGGCAAAATCAAATTAAAAATTAAGTTTGTATATTTCTATCTTACTTAGTGTTTATATTTGTGTTCATGGTATTTTTAGGTGAAATCAAAGTAAAAATTAAGTTTATTTATTTCTACCCTAGTTAATGTTCATAGTATTTTAAGATGAAATCAATCTAAAAATCAAGGTCATTTATTGTTATTCTAGCCTATTTTTATTTTTATATCAAAATAGTTCTGGAACATCTAGAAAGAATTATTTCATAACTATATATTTAAATTTTAATGTTGAATTCCAAGTGGGAAAAATGGTTATAAAAGAAGAGTTAAACAGAAAAGTAAGAATAGAAAACAATTGGAATTGAAGCCTAAACATTTCTTAAATTTGAACCCATTTTAGAATGCCAGCTAGTAGAATACAAAATTTTGAGTACTTTTCCAAAGTTGCAGCTTATGAAAATCACTGTAAGTTTGAAATGATCAAGCACTTTTTGAGTGTAAAAAATGATTTAAAATCAGCTAATAAAGTTGAGTAGATAATTCCAACGTGCCGCAACTAACATGGCTTGTAAATGCCCAACAGGTTATAATGAAGTTTCATTCATTCAAAGCTAACATGGGAACTTAAACCATTGAAATCCAACATCCACAAGGAACACATCATTTCAAAATGGTCGGCATCATTGCAAAGCCTCATGGTGGGGATCAATATCTAATCCACACATATTTATTAAATATTAAATTCTTTCAATATATATATATATATATATATATATATATATATATATATTTTTACACCCAGGTAGGAACAAATCATGGCAAGGCCTAATAGTAGGCATCATTAAAAAAAATATTAGCACAATAATTCAAAGAAAAGTGACAAATTGAACAAAATAAATCTCTACTATACATATATTTATTAAGTATTAAATTATAATTAACATAAATAAAAACTTATTTTTTTAACTATAATATATTTATAATTATTTAATCTATGATTGAGCATTTTTAATTTGATAGATTCCAATCTTAAAGTGTTATCCATATGTTCTTATCAAGTGAATTAACAAGGCACTGAAAGCAAATACTCATAAACATAATCAAACTCAAATATTTAGATTAAAAGACTAATAATAACTACTCTGTAGTTATTATAATAAATTAGTTTAGTTGTGTATTAGTTATTTTCTACAATTTATTAAATTATAATTAGCAATTTAAATTAGTGTATTGGTTATTTCTTGCAACTTATTAATTATGATTAGCAATTTAGGTGAATGTATCATTCATTTTTTATAACTTAAGTATAATTTACTAGATTATAGTTAGCAACTTAGGTCAGTGTATTAGTTATTTCCTGGAACCTAATAATTTTTAACTAAGTTTTATGTATCTCTCTATTCATATTCATAGGCGGGAGACAATTTTAAGGGTTTTTGTTAGCTCGTAATGTGGAAAACTAGTTTTACAACAACTAATTATTAAATTAAACTAGCAATCAATTGCACCATATGCTGCAAAGGAAACGTTGTAAAGCAGTAACATAGGAAATAGCAGTATAGAGGAAAAAATATGTGATATGTATAGTAGTATAGAGGAAAAAATATAATAGCAGTATAGAGGAAAAAATATGTGATATGTATAGTAGTATAGAGGAAAAAATATGTGATATGTTATCTGATTTAATTGAATATTTAACTTATAAATGTGGATTATTTTTTTAAAATAAATTATAGGTTGGACAATTGTTTAGATAAAAAAATTGATTTTTGAAGTAATTAAAGCAATAATTCCTTGGGTTAAGATAGGGAACATAATTACCGTCATTTTTCAAATCCCTCCACCATCAGCTTCCAGGATTCCGGCCATTAATCTGGTCTATTTCCCAGGATTCCAACCATTCATCTAGTCTATTTCCCATTTTCTGTAGATGTTTTAGAAGTTCATTATTTTTAAAACTGTTTTCTTATTTAATAAAACAAATATGATGCACCTAATAGATGGAATGAATCTAAATTAATTGCAAATTTCTAAATATTTTAGAAAATTGATTTATAATGTTTTTAGAAGTTCATTATTTTTAAAACTGTTTTCTTATTTAATAAAACAAATCTGATGCACCTAATAGATGGAATGAATCTAAATTAATTGCAAATTTCTAAATATTTTAGAAAATTGATTTATAATGTTTAAATAACTAGAATGAATCTAAATTAATTGCAAATCTGTAAATATTTCAAAAAGTTGATTTACAATGCTTAAATAATGAATTTATAAAATTTCAATTATATTTAAATATTCTGAAAATCTAATAAAAGAAAAATCATACAGGTAATATAAGAAATCATGAGAGAGCATCCATTGAACAAGATTCACACACAATAATTAATTTCTATATATTATAATCAAATGAATATATCACAATTTTTATAGTGCTGCTGAGATCCAATTAATTCCACTCTTGGAGGGAGAAGTTGAGAGAATCTCTCAACATCCTCCAACAAACCAAATCAATCCCTAATCTTTAGTATGCATCATAAATGAGGCATTATCTCAAATACCCCCCCCCTTAATGCCTACATTACAGAAATGGAGAACACACTAATTTAATACAAACATTTGTCTGCCCTGGTCTTCATTAAAATTTGTACCCACTCTGAGATCTCATAGACAACGCTCTTTTCTCCACCACTTTCAAGCTACCATTCAACCCATTTAAAATACATTTGTTTCTGACCACCAATGCTGAATTTGTAAGATCAAAGATTCTTAACACCCCCTAAAAAGAGTCTCGACACTGAACTATCCTATTGAAATATTTCCATCTGTGAAATAACCCCGAAGAATAAATTTCAACAGTCTATAGGAAAATATTCTAGGTACAGAATATGATCAATGATCAATCCTACAAAGTGACCTTTACACAAATGGATCTCATACTGTAACCTGTAGTTGACGCTCTTGAAGCCCGAAGCACAACAAGACTCATCAACGTATAACAAATTCACACAATCAAATTAGCCAATTGTTCTCTCGGCACCGAAGAATGTCGAGAACGACTAATTTAAATAATGCTAAATTGTTCATAGTTGGTTCTGCACTACAAAAATCTCACAATGACAAATTCATGAAATTATTCAAACATCATTCAAATAATTAATGGTGTTTCTCATGCATTTTTGGAAGACAATGATATCATTATTAGCGTTCAACACAATAAAGGCTGATCTGACTGGTTGTCCTTCACATCAGTCATCATCTCCAGGAATGGTGAAACAATTACCTGCATGCAATCCAACAAATGTGGCTTCTCTGCTACTGCCATCTTTTTCTCCCCGGCATTCTTCTCTTTGGGCTGAGCTGGAGACAATGACACAGGCTTGACAAAAAGTAATTTAGCGCACCCGAATTCAGTTCTGAGCAAATTGGCGACAACGAATCTGTGTCTCCGATCACAGTCAGTGTCCTCTTCTTGTGGAGCCGAATACTCCACGCCGTGGGAATCGATCCCCCGACGAATCCTCTCTCTGCGACCTTCGAATCATTGCTTACGAGATCCTCCACCTGGAACAGAGGCAGAAACATACAGAAGATCATTGCAAAGCAAACCAATATGGTGATCTTGAGCTTCTGGTTAAAGCTCAGTTTGTTCGCGGCCTTCTTTCCTGCATTCGAAGCGACAAAACCACACATTCGAGCTGCTGGTTTAGTTGCGAGCTTCCTCGACCATTGTGGCAAAAAAACTTCGCACAACCAATTCTTCCACACGATCTGCGTGTAGTGGCCGCACATCTCATCTCCGATGCACAAATTCTTTCCAGTATCGTATAAAGTCTTCTCACTAAGCCACGCAACAGCTGATATGCGATGAAATATATTCAGGATCAGTCTTCGTACTTCCTGATTTCGTAAGTATTGCAGAGGTTTTAGAGGGCAGTGGAAGGCCAAATGACTCAGACCACGTCCATATTATGTACAGCCTTTCTAAATACCTTGGCCTTCCAAGCTTCAGAGTTGGTGCAATATATTATTATACCATCCTAACTACGGCTAGAAGAATGTCAAGTTTCAGCCTAGTGTCCTCGCAAACTCAACATTTTTTTTTTCTTTCCTGTATGCTTTCAGTCAGCTGCGGAAAACGCTATATTAATTATCCAGACTATATCAACTAACAAACATAACTACACTACGTTACTCTTCTACAACATACTCAATCTCATATCTCTCACATTTCCTGGGTACTCCCGTGAGGGATTAAGCCCAGCCAAGCTCTGATACCATATAAGAAATCATGAGAGAGCATCCATTGAACAGGATTCACACACAATAATTAATTTCTATATATTATAATCAGATGAATATTGCTGAGATCCAACTAATTCCACTCTTGGAGGGAGAAGTTGAGAGAATCTCTCAATATCCTCCAAAAAACCAAACCAATCCCTAATCTTTAGTATGCATCATAAATGAGGCATTATCTCAAACAGGTAACATATCAAAATCATCTGAAATTGAGCAAACAAACCTTATCCATCTTTCAACAAAAGTAATATAAATAGCCATCCTTACCACTCATTCCATAATTAAGAGCCCCATACTTAATAAAACAAATATGATGCACCTAATAGATGGAATGAATCTAAATTAATTGCAAATTTCTAAATATTTTAGAAAATTGATTTATAATGTTTAAATAACTAGAATGAATCTAAATTAATTTCAAATCTGTAAATATTTTAAAATTTTGATTTATAATGCTTAAATAACTGAATTTATAAAATTTCAATTATATTTTAAAATATATTTAAATATTTAAATATTCTGAAAATCTAATAAAATAAAAATCATACAGGTAACATTCCAAAATCATCTTCAGTTGAGAAATTGCACCAGATGTTGCAAAGGAAACACCATAAGGAAGTAGTGTAGGAAAAAGTAGCATTAAATTGTTACTCTTCCATGATGACAGTGAAAGAGCCAATTTTGGATCTTAGTCAAAGAGGGGGGTCTCACGAATTGCATCATTGATATGACAAAAGTGTCCATCCTATCACGTTCTCTCTTTTTGGTAATTTGTTGTAGTTGTTGTAGCGATAGAAAATATCTCTATCCTTAGAAATTATTGACAAGAAGACTGTGATTTGGGCTTTTGTTGAAACATCCATATGTATTTTGACTCAAAACACTTGTGTTTGAAGTATTTGAATGATTCGAAACCCTATTTGTGTATACCAACTTTACTTGAGATTCAATTTCTCGCAATTGATATAACTCTCTTGGATTCCATTCCAATGATCCATTTACGTTGTTCCCCAATTTAAACTCTAGCAAGCATTTGTATGTGATGTGGACTTTAAAACTTTTTCAACCTCTACATTTTTTGGAAAATATTTATTTTCCTTTAAATTTTTCAATACTTTATGAAATTAAATTTAAATTTTATAATAAAACTAAAGTTATAATTAGATTTGGAATTTGAAATTTGAAATTAAAATAAAAATAAATCAATCATATATATTGTATTTAGCTAAAACTTTATTATAAAAATAATTAAAATTCCAAATTGAATAGAACAAAGTTGAAATGATAAAATTGAAACTATTCAAATTTAAATTGATGTTAATGCATATAGATGACACATAAAACAAAAATTATAGAAGAAAGACAAAGCAACATTGATATAAAAATTACAAAAGCTCTTGTGTGATGTGAATTCAAACCTTATCCATCTTTCAACAAAAGTAATATAAATAGCCATCCTTACCGCTAATTCCATACTTAAGAGCCCCATACTTAATAAAACAAATATGATGCACCTAATAGATGGAATGAATATAAATTAATTTGTAAATTTCTAAATATTTAGAAAATTGGATTTATAATGTTTATATAAATAGAATGAATTTAAATTAATTGCAAATCTCTAAATATTTTAAAAAGTTGATTTATAATGCTTAAATAACTGAATTTATAAAATTTCAATTATATTTTAAAATATATTTAAATATTTAAATATTCTAAAAATCTAATAAAAGAAAAATCATACAGGTAACATTCCAAAATCATCTGCAATTGAGCAATTGCACCAGATGTTGCAAAGGAAATGCCATAAGGAAGTAGTGTAGGAAAAAGTAGCATTAAATTGTTACTCTTCCATGATGACAGTGAAAGAGCCAATTTTGGATCTTAGTTAAAGAGGGGGGTCTCACGAATTGCATCATTGATATGACAAAAGTGTCCATCCTATCACGTTCTCTCTTTTTGGTAATTTGTTGTAGTTGTTGTAGCGATAGAAAATATCTCTATCCTTAGAAATTATTGACAAGAAGACTGTGATTTGGCCTTTTGTTGAAACATCCATATGTATTTTGACTCAAAACACTTGTGTTTGAAGTATTTGAATGATTCAATTATTGACAAGAAGACTGTGATTTGGCCTTTTGTTGAAACATCCATATGTATTTTGACTCAAAACACTTGTGTTTGAAGTATTTGAATGATTCGAAACCCTATTTGTGTATACCAACTTTACTTGAGATTCAATTTCTTGCAATTGATATAACTCTGTTGGGTTCCATTCAAATGATCCATTTATGTTGTTCCCCAATTTAAACTCTAGCAAGCATTTGTATGTGATGTGGACTTTAGAACTTTTTCAACCTCTACATTTTTTGGAAAATATTTATTTTCCTTTAAATTTTTCAATACTTGATGAAATTAAATTTAAATTTTATAATAAAATTAAAGTTATAATTAAATTTGGAATTTGGAATTTGAAATAAAAATAAAAATAAATCAATCATATATATTGTATTTAGCTAAAAATTTAGTATAAAATTAATTAAAATTCCAAATTGAATAGAACAAAATTGAAATGACAAAATTGAAACTATTCAAATTTAAATTAGAAGAAAGACAAAGCAACATTGATATAAAAATTACAAAAGCTCTTGTGTGGTGTGAATTCAAACCTTATCTATCTTTCAACAAAAGTAATATAAATAGCCATCCTTACCGCTCATTCCATCTAAATATTTTAAAAGTTGATTTATAATACTTAAATGAATTTATACAATTTCAATTATATTTTAAAATATATTTAAATATTCTGAAAATCTAATAAAATAAAAATCATACAGGCAACATTCCAAAATCATTTGCAATTGAGCAATTGCACCAGATGTTGCAAAGGAAACGCCATAAGGAAGCAGTGTAGGAAAAATTAGCATTAAATTGTTACTCTTCCATGATGACAGTGAAAGAGCCAATTTTGGATCTTAGTTAAAGAGGGGGGTCTCATGAATTGCATCATTGATATGACAAAAGTGTCCATCCTATGACGTTCCCTCTTTTTGGAAATTTGTTGTAGTTGTTGTAGCGATAGAAAATATCTCTATCCTTAGAAATTATTGACAAGAAGACAGTGATTGGCCTTTTGTTGAAACATCCATATGTATTTTGACTCAAGACACTTGTGTTTGAAGTATTTGAATGATTCAAAACCCTATTTGTGTATACCAACTTTACTTGAGATTCAATTTCTTGCAATTGATATAACTCTCTTGGGTTCCATTCAAATGATCCATTCCCCAATTTAAACTCTAGCAAGCATTTTTATGTGATGTGGACTAAAAACTTTTTCAACCTCTAAATTTTTTGGAAAATATTTATTTTCCTTTAAATTTTTCAATACTTGATGAAATTAAATTTAAATTTTATAATTAAACTAAAGTTATAATTAAATTTGGAATTTGAAATTTGAAATAAAAATAAAAATAAATAAATCATATATATTGTATTTAGCTAAAACTTTATTATAAAAATAATTAAAATTCCAAATTGAATAGAACAAAATTGAAATGATAAAATTGAAACTATTCAAATTTAAATTGATGTTAATGCATATAGATGACACATAAAACAAAAATTATAGAAGAAAGACAAAGCAACATTGATATAAAAATTACAAAAGCTCTTGTGTGGTGTGAATTCATGTCTTTTGGTCTTTTCATTGACTATTATATCTACAATTTGTAATTATCATTAGAATATTGAATTGTTTTAAAATATTGCTAATGAAATATATGAATTGGGGTAAAAGTGATTGTAACAACATATAACATTGGTAAATTAACAACATAAATGTATGATTCAATTTATTACCAAACCAGTAAGAAATCACATAAAAAATCAAAGACAATATTTATAGTGAGAAGGAAGTCTAGTAATAGGAGAGAAACCCACTATTAAAAAAGAAAAATACTAATCTTTAAATCAAATCAAGCTAGAAGATCTAGATGTAAGTCTAGTAATAGGAGGGAAACCCACTATTAAAAAAGAACAATACTAAACTTTAAATCAAATCAAGCTAGAAGATCTAGAAGTATAATTTTCACTACTCAACTCTAAGTGATTATATCATCAATATTTATACTGAGAAGGAAGTCGAGCAATAGGAGGGAAACCCACTATTAAAAAGGAACAATACTAGTCTTTAAATCAAATCAAGCTAAAAGATCTAGATGCATAATTTTCACTGCTCAACTCTAAGTGATGATATCATCAATCAATGTGTAATTACAATTCATATGACTATGTATATTTATAGTCCAAATTCATTCCACAAAGTTAATTGGTAAAATCAAAATTGATTGATTATACATTATATGCATGATTACACAATAGATATGATCATCTATTTGAAAATTTTAATACCATGAATATTAAAATGAATAAATGAAATTCACATATTAAACTCACATTAAAGTATGAAACACATTATTAACTATTTAAATAAAAAAAACATAGTCAATTTGTTTACTTGGTGAGTAGATATTATTAATGATTAGTCTCAAACTTTACTTGTTAATCAAATTACAAATTGAGTGCAATCACTTTCGAAGAAAGTTATAAATATAAAATCATACCATTGGAAACTTCATTTATTTCTCTTACTTATTTTCTATGAAATTTACTACACTAAAAAAAATTCCCTCAAAAATCCACACATTGAAGATTCACTTTAAGTGCTAATTATTAGAATTTATATGTTTTTATTGTTTTTTATTAGATAAATTTAAATAAAATTCTAAATATATAAATCCACTTATATTTTAATTTTAACTAATTATGTAATTGAATTTATAATATCAGAAAATGTTAGATTTTACTACACTAAAAAAAATTCCCTGAAAAATCCACACCTTCAAGATACACTTTAAGTGCTAATTATTAGAATATATATGTTTTTATTATTTTTTATGAGATAATTTTAAATAAATTTCTGAATATATAAATCCACTTATGTTTTAATTTTAACTAATTATGTAATTATTCTGAATACATAAATCCACTTGTATTTTAATTTTAACTAATTATGTAATTGTATTTATAATATCAGAAAATGTTAGATTTTACTACATTAAAAAAAATTCCCTAAAAAATCTACACATTCAAGATACACTTTAAGTACTAATTATTAGAATTTATATATTTGTATTGTTTTTTATTAGATAATTTTAAATAAATTTCTAAATATATAAATTCACTTGTATTTTAATTTTAACTAATTATGTAATTAAATTTATAATTTCAGAAAATGTTAGACTTTACTACACTAAAAAAAAGTCCCTCAAGAAATCACAAATTTAATAACTAAACTACCAATCAATTGACAGATTGAACTTCACATACCTATATAATTTTATATTTAATATAAACTTATCTAATTATTAACCCACACTTATATAATAGTTAAATTATCAATCAATTGCAAAACTTCAGATTCAGATTTAACTATGCATTTAATATAAATATATCTAATATAGAATGATCATTTTTAAATTCACCAACAATCCAATATTTAATACTATATTGTGGGATAATTATTTTGTATTGAATAACACCCTGTAGTAGTAAATGGGATTGTTGCATCCCAGCACAGCAAAGTTAGAAATTTAGAAATTTATATGAAGATAAGGATCCGTATTGCACGACCTAGTGAGCTTCATCATCATAAAAAAATGAAAAGTTACAAAGAGGACGAGAGAAATCAAAGGAGCAGTCTACCCAGGCAACGTTTTAGCCCGGACGGCAGTTTTTTGCCGGAATCCGGGTAACTTAAATTCAAGAAAACAGGTACTTGCAATCTTTGAAATCCATTTTTGAGGTTGGAAATGGATTCAACACTACCAAAATCTCTTAGGGCACTCAAAATACTTAAGTTTAACAACTGTAAACATGATTCTGATGAAATCTTTGCCAGATTTTTTAAAAATCTTTGCCGGAGTCCGGGCTAAAACGTTGCCTGGAAAAGACACGCAGAAATCAAATGTGAAACTATCGAGAAGAAGACAACATCCTCTTGCACGGCCTTTGATGTTTTAAATTTAAAAATTTATAACTGAACCTTGCTGTGGATGTTTTCCTAACGAACTTCACGCTGATTTTTTTCCCAACTACTTCATGTTTCACTAAATAAAGCATAGTGGAAGGTGATATTACAGAAGGAATGTCTGCTTAGGTCATTTTCATCGAGTACAAGAAGCCTGGATTAAAATAATTTGCAGCCTACTGCGCTGTTAGAGATCTCGTTGGTCCTGTTGGCTTTCCGCTTGGCTGCCTCGACTGCAACTGCAGTGCTTACTTCCACGGGCTTATCATCTCCTCTCATGGAAGCCGCCTCCAATGCCTGTCAATGAAAGAATAAAAATTCAATAAAGATATATTGCTAAAATTAAAATTATCTAAGCACACTCTAGCACCTGCCAACGCCACGCCACGCCGCCCGTCGACTCGAGCTCATGGAAAGACTTGGTCTCTCAGATATTCGAAATAGACCTCGCATTCGGACTTGTAGCGGTGGATGAGCCCGACGGATTTAACATTATCGCGAACTTTCAACATCAGGAAACACAGGTTTCTTTTGACCTTGCAGCAAGGAGACTTGGCTTCGCCTGCATCGCTGCCGCCATGGCCGTCGAAGAATACATAGAACGCCATCGGCTTTCATTTTCAATGCAGATCTGTGCGGCTTGTGTCAAATTTTCATCTGGTCTATTTTTCTTTTAAGAAGTTCATTATTTTTAAAACTATTATTTTATATAACTGATGATTAATAATAACTGTATTTAATGTGAAGGTTCATCTAACATTAACATCAATGATACATAATGATACACCTGGCGGTTAGTAAAGTTGTTTTCAAATAAAAACACTTTACAACGTAATTATCAATTTATTTATTTTTATAATTTTAATTATCAATATTTGATTTATTTATTTATTTTATTTTAATTTTTGTTTTTGTTTAAGTCAAAATATTTATGTTGACATTACAATATTGTTTTCTTGTAAAGCATTTTTACCATCAAAATATAATTAAATAATGAATGTAAAGTTTATCTACTAAACTCTCCTATTTCACCCTAGGGGGATGTACCACCATTGACTTTTTATTATTATTATAATAGATTGTAGGATTGACCACAGAGAGAATATTACTTTAGATAACGATCCAGAGCTTAGAATGCACATCTTATATTTAAATGGAAATTAAATTAATATTTTTAAAGTTTTTAACAATGGAGAATTAATTTTATTTAAAAATTAAATTATGTAGATTTGTATTTTAATTAAAATAATTAGTGTTAAATAGTTTATTTTTTTTAAATTTGATTATATATATATATATATATATACTCAAAAATTGAAATTTTATAGAGATTGATTAAAATTATAAAGTTGAGTGGTGTGATTTGTATAATTTAAATTTTCATAATTTAAATATTTCATTATATGAAAGCTTAATTTGCATAACTTTAATAGTTATCTAAATTATTGTGGTCTTAATGTAATTTTATGAGCATAAATATATAAAATTTGACATTCTAATTTCAATAAATTTCAATGATGAATATTATATAATGCAAGAAAGAAGATAACTAAATATAGCATTTCACAAGATATTTATAATAAATAAAGTCTTAACTATGAAAAATTTCAACCACTGAAATTCTCCTTATAGAAGTGGGTCTTTCTCCTATCGAGAGCCTCGCTATGACTAGGCTTTTGTTGTACAATCACAAGCTCAATAGCATAGGAGACCATAGACTTCCTAAGCTAGCTTTAAATTCCAGCCAAAACCACCTAAGACTTAAACAAGGTTGGTATAAAGACAACAAAGCCTAGTTAAACCATTGGGAGATCCACTGTTGCATTGCAAAACATCAATAACATTAAAAAAATTGTTACTTCTAAGTTCAAAGAAAAAATGTGGTGTGAGAAAGATCTAGCAACTAAAAGAAAATTAAGGTATTATAAGAAGGTCAAAAATATTTCTCTGTTTTAACTAGCTCAAAGAAGAAAATTAACATAGCCAAGATTAGAACGAACTCTCATGAGCTCCATAGTGAAACAGGTCATTGGATAGTTCCTAAAACACCATGGATGGAAAGGATCTGCCATAATCTTTGTTGCAATACTGACCTTCCTAGACTTTTAAGATGTCAAAATTATAGTAAGCTCAGGAGGCTTCTTTCCAATCTTTTTGAGCATAAGAATAAAATCTTAGATCAAATTAAATAACTATTTTCTTTAGATCAGATAGACCAAAGATTGATTTCAGTGGAGGTTAACCACCATCATCATCATCAATATTTTGAAATACAATTATGTAAAGATTGATGTGTTCTTTAAATGAATTTAATAAATACACTAACATAAATTCATATTAATTTTTAATTGATTAAATATCAAGAAAATAAAATTAAAAATTAAAAAAACAAATATATATATATATATATATATATATATATATAACCTTTAGTGAACATTTTTCTGATATTTTTATATGACTCGAAAATACATTTCACTAGTTTTAACAAAATTAACAAAACTTCCCTAACATTTACTTTAAAGCCTTTTCACTCTTATTTAAAGTCTTTTCACTCTTACTTAAACTGTTAAATACATATAAATGATAAGCATTTTTCTTTTACTATCTTTGAAAAAGATACCGCTTAGACTGGACAAAGCACAGCATACAAACCAACCGTTTTTATGGTACACTCGGTCATGAAAACAATTATTCTTCGGCTACTTCAATTTCAAGTTTTGTTTTGTTGGAGGGTGACTCGAAACTCGTCCATGCACTGCATCGTCGCTTTTTCTTTCAATTACTTTAACTTCAATCAATGGCTTCAACTTCGATTACATTCGCCATCGACAGGTTCTGCTTCACTTTTGCAGTAAACAAAATCACACGGTCATATATATTATCATCTTCCAAATAATCTAAAATTAGCAATTGCATCACATGTTGCAAAAGAAACGCTGTAAAGCCTTAGCATAAAAAAGAATCGCCCACAATAAAGAGGATGTGATATGTTATGCAATTTAATTGAATATTTAAATTACAAATATCAATTATTTTATTTTATTTTAAGTATATGACCATACAAGGCAAAAAAACATGTGAACCCTAGTTGAAAGTCATATGCTTATGAATATCCTGCTAGCATAAAAAAGAATAGCCCACAATAAAGAGGATGTGATATGTTATCAATTTAATGAATACTTAAATTACAAATATCAATTATTTTATTTTATTTTAAGTATATGATCATACAAGGCACAAAAACATGTGAACCCTAGTTGAAAGTCATATGCTTATGAATACCCTTCATCTCCATGTCCATAATATTTTCCACTCCCACTACATTTATGAAGTCTACCACCAACAATGATTGCATTTAATGGTCATGTTCATCCTATTTATCCTTCTTGGAATATGTTGGTATTGGGATACCAACCTAAAACAAATCTCAATAATGTTCTAAAAGTTGTTTTTTTCCAACAAAATGGCGAGGCAAAGCCATGCCTCCATATTTAATTCTGCCTTTCTAAACAAAATATACAAATATCACACCCTATAAGTGAGTGGCTTGAGAGAGGATGAAATAACTAATAATTTTGCCTGCATTTTTTCCCAATAAACACAAATACAATGACGGCTCAAAATTACATGAGCCTTTCATTCTCTTATCCTTATTGTTATTTGCATCTATAAAAGTAGGAAATACTTATACCTTACAAACGCTTATACCTACTGCAAAGGCATTCCATGATCTAAGAAGACCATTTAGCGTTTTAATCACTAGTTCTTGATGAGAGATGGATTCTCCAATTGCTTGAATTTAATCTGCTATTTGAGAAAATCCTTACAAAATAAGAAGCCAATGTTTCGTCATTAATAATCCAATGTTTCATCATTTAACAATGCATTCTTCTTACGAAAATAGAAACATTATGATGACGCTCTACATATTTTTCATGCTATAAGGGGCAAGTTCGGCTATCACATCAAATTTCCACAATCTATATTTTGTTCACTAAAATTTGTTCAGTAGCAACAAAACCACTCTTGAAAATTTGTTCATTATTGGTTCGATAGCACAAAACGAGAAGTTAATCTAAATTCATTTTTCCCAACATTAAGTTAATCTTGCCTCCAAAAGACCACGATTACGGTGTGCTTTTAAAGTTTTATAGATGAATTTGGAGAGAAAACATGGCCAAATCCCCCTCTAATAAAGTTTCATTCACGTTTCATTATGGCCAAATTGGCTAATGGTGAACCTAAAACATCAATTTCAAATAGAATTCCAGATCAATGAAAACTTGTACGGTTGCTTCACCGGATTCTTGTTGTTAGGGTCAATGCTACAAAGAATATATCGATATTCATCATCTTTAATGTTGCAACAAAATATATTAAGGATTGAAATGCATTCTTTGCAAAAGGTTTAACACAATACACCTAAGATTACAAAACTTTCTTAAACTGACAATTGCTAAAGCTTTCACTTAGGACACCTTCTGTATTTATCCACCATACCCTTAGGCTGCCATCTAAGCTTCCACTCTACAATGTAAATACTTGGGAATTACTATCAATCATAGTTACCAATTTCGAATATTCAAATATGATACGATAAAAATTCGGATAGAAAATTTTCAATTCAAAAAAAATTCAAGAGTATCTTTTATATATATATATATATATTTTTTCTTATAACAATAGAAAATTTCAGATAGAATATATATATATATATATATATATATATATATATATATATATATATATTCTTATAACAACAATGTCTTGTAATTTTCTTCCTATTCATTTTGAAATTTAAATCATTTTTAATAATTTTAATCAATATAAACAATTTTAAAACTACAATTTACTTACCAAAACTACAACCACACTTCTTTTATTTCCAGAATCTTTCCTTTTTAAATTCAAAACTTCCCTCCTACTATCAAATCTTATCTAAAATCCTCTTATAATTAATATTTCTTCAAAACTTATATGTCCAAAAATCCAAACTACCCCTCCTTAATTTCAAATTTTATATAAAATCTTTTATAGTTAATACATATTTAAAAATTAAATATTTAAAACTAACTTAATTTTATAAAACTGCTCTTTCACTTCAAATCTTTTCTGAAATTCTTAATATAAATATATTATATTTATAAAAAAAAAATTTTAATTATTATAAAATTTATTTCAATATTTTACTAAAATTCTTTTTTTCCTAATTATCTCAGCTTTTCCCTCCTTAATTTCAAATTTTATATAAAATCTTTTATAGTTAATACATATTTAAAAATTAAATATTTAAAACTAACTTATTTTTATAAAATTGCTCTATCACTCCAAGACTTTTCTGAGATTTTTAATATAAATATATTATATTTAAAAAAAACAATTAATTATTATAAAATTTATTTCAATATTTTACTAAAATTATTTCTTTCCTAATTATCTCAGCTTTTTAAAGCTTTTAAGGCAACACTGAAATTGGAAACCTGGAAATTTTCCATCCTACAGATATCTATTTTGTGTTTAAAATCTCTACATTCACTATTTTCAAGCCAACAAATTAACAAATCCCTTTAATATACATAAACCGTGAAAATCGAACTCACTATTCTCACGCAGGCAAATTAACAAATTCCTTTAATAAACTATAAACCGTGAAATTATTAAACCATGAAATTTCTATACCGTAACCTAACATACCCGGAATCAAATCGAACTTTCATCAAATTATTCGATTTCCAAATCGAATTACCAAATTTTCGTATTTATTTCTCAGATACGGACGAATTTGGTAGCTATGCTATCAATCCCTTCTTCATCTTCATGATAATAATCTGCACTGGTACTACAACTGTTGTTATTGTCTTGATATGAAAAAAAGAGGAGAAATTTGAGGAATTTGGTGCCAATGAGGAGGAATAGGTCGTCCATGCAGGAGCAGCAACTGCCATTCATTTCACGGGGTTGTTGTGACCTTCCAAAACAGCCAAACATACAGGATAAGTTTCGCTTTTTGATACCGTCTCCTATGGCGTCGTTGTTTGTTGTTATCCCTGTGATAGAGTGAGCCAAGCAATTACTGAAACACGAAACACAACATCCTATGATCTGCGGAAGAATTCAGGAATACAGAATGTGATGAAGCAGAATATGGCCATTTGCAGTCAAACTGACATTCAGTTTGATCCATAACGAACGAAATTCAATAACCCAAGAAAAAGAAGAGTGAGAATGGCATTTCTGTTATTTCGGTGTACAAGTGTGAGACAGGTGTATGGAAAATGGGGCAGCAGGACAACCAACGATCAAAAATAATTTAATCATCTAACACAAAGATCCGACGATCATCGTATTGCCAGAGTGACTCCAGGAAAGTTGTTTTCATATAAGACGCTTTACAGCGTAATTATATAACTTTCAAACACATTTCAAAGTTGACTCATATTTATGGCAGAATCTAAATAAATCTGTACCTTATGTGGCGTGACTTGTTTTTCCAGCTTTAAAAGTTGTATTATATATATATATATATATATATATATATATATATATATATATATATATATATATATATATATATATATATATATATATATTTGTTTATTTATTTATTTATTTATGTGGCGTGACTCGTTTTTGAGCTTTAACTATCATATATTAAGTTAACTACTAATTTAGTATTTATTTATAAATTTTAAGTATTATGTATTTATTTTTTTTCAGAAAAAGAAAAATCAAATTTGCTATCATGATCATAGAAAATTACATAGGGGAGAGGCTTTTATTGTTGTGCAAGGACCAGTAGTAGTTATAGTACTAGTCCCACACATCCATCAAACATAAATTACAAACTCACTAAAATATGCACATAAATATTTGATAATAAGTTATATAAGTTATATAAATATGTCCAAAATGGGCCCAGTTTTTTACTAGACCAATAACTGCCATACACCAAGTCTAACATCACAAGTTGACAAGACCTATTGTCTCAAGTACCTCCAGTTATGAATTACCATTTAAGGCAAAATGCACTACAAAAAATTACAATGCTACCCATCCAAAAGTACAGTTATCCCATCAAACAGTCCCCCACTAATTTTGCATTGGGGGACTACATCTCATTGCTGAATAACACCTGGACAAAAACTGGGTAACACCTGCACAAGGACTGAGTACCACCTGCACAAAAATAGGTGAAATGTCTGTCAGAAATATGTACATGTTTGTTTAACCATTCAGCCTATTGAAGACATTAAATGACACCATTCAATTCAGGAAATAGTTCACCCAACCTTTCATTTCAAGAATTAAACACAACAGCCCTGGAATTACAGGAATTAAATTCAGGAAAGCATTTCAATTCAGGAATTAAATTCAAGAAAGAACAAGGATCAACCATGAAAGCTTTTCAGCCATCGGATCATGTACAAATCAATCCACAACACAGAATTAAATTTGGGATATGGCAATCCATCCCAATCTTCCATACCAATTAAATTCTAGATCATAAGACTATAAAACATCAACTCTTACTGCATTTCAGGCATTCATTATACTCTTAAACTATTGTTGACATACATTCAGAGTTTTCAGACAGTGTTCCATTCATTTTGCAGACATACAGTTTTCAAAAAGTGAGTTTTCAGACAATGAGTTTCCATTTTGCAGACATACAATCCTTTTCAGACAGTGTTCCAGACATACAGACAGAGTGTGCTCAGTGTTACATTCCAGAAAGAGTGTGTGCACAGTCATACATTCAATCTCTTCATCAGTTGTTGGAGCGTTGCTGGAGACATACAGGTATTTCGTTGTTCTTCAATAATGTTATTCAAGATATTGAGTACTTTATCATTATTTTAGTTGAGAAAATCACATAGATTAAAGAAGCTATGAGTGTTCAAACTAGCTTAGTAATTAGCTACTCCAAATTTCAAGTTGGAATTTTTCTAAACCTTTAAGTCCAGTATTGAGTAAAATCTTTCAAGAAATTGTTCCAACACACTGTCCCCTAAGAACAGTACATCAATTTCTGTGGAGCAAATGTAGTTGTCAGCGTTCAG
This sequence comes from Pinus albicaulis, assembly GCA_034641835.2. Taxonomy (NCBI): domain Eukaryota; kingdom Viridiplantae; phylum Streptophyta; class Pinopsida; order Pinales; family Pinaceae; genus Pinus; species Pinus albicaulis. Next base: position 40,444,275 of record CM076576.1, read on the forward strand.
GCTATTACAAGTCCACCATCTAACAATGTTCAGGCTATTACAAGTCCCTGTAGCTAACAGCGTTCAGGCCATTACAAGTCCATGTAGCTATTTCTAGTTTCCTACAAATGACATGTAGTTGCCTCCTCCTTTTGTTGTGCTTATTAACTATATTTGGATATTGAATTTATATTTGCCTCCTCCTTTTTCATGTGTTTATTAACTAGATTTGGATATTGACTTTATATTGAGTAAAATCTTTCAAAAATTATAAGAAAAACAACCTACTAACTACATAGGAACACTGCCTGCTAACTACATAAGAACAACAACCTACTAACTACATAGGAACAGTGCCTGCTAACTACATAGGAACAACAACCTACTATCTAAATAGTTCTAACACACAGTCCATGTCCAAATATAAGTCAATTTTAAAATAGGAACTTACTGATTTTAGACAAGTCCATGTAGCTAATAGCCATGTAGGTATCACATATCTTTCTCATGTTGATATTACAAGTAATACATAATTGACAAGTAATACCTCAATGCCAATTAATTCACAACAAACAACTGAACATTCACTCTCTTCATCAGTTGTTGGAGCGTTGCTGGAGACATACAAGTATTTCGTTGTTCTTCAATAATTTTATTCAAGATATTGAATACTTTATCATTATTTTAGTTGAGAAAATCACGTAGATTAAAGAAGCTACGAGTGTTCAAACTAGCTTACTAATTAGCTACTCCAAATTTCAAGTTGGAATTTTTCTAAATCTTTAAGTCCAGTATTGAGTAAAATCTTTCAAGAAATTGTTCCAACACATAGTCCCCTAAGAATAGTACATCAATTTCTATGGAGCAAATGTAGGTGTCAGCGTTCAAGCTATTACAAGTCCATGTAGCTAACAGCGTTCAGGCCATTACAAGTTCATGTAGCTATTTCTAGTTTCCTACAATATAAATGTAGTTGCCTCTCCTTTTGCTGTGCTTATTAACTAGATTTGGATATTGACTTTATCCTAAGTAAAATCTTTCAAAAACTATAAGAACAACAACCTACTAACTACATAGGAACAGTGCCTGCTAAATACATAGGAACAACAACCTACTAACTACATAGGAACAGTACCCTTCAAAATTTATAAGAACAACAACCTACTAACAACATAGGAACAATGCCTATCGAGCAGAGGGTTTTCCTAAGAAAAACGAAGGATTCATAAACCTTGAATGCCTACACACAGTGCATGTCCAAAGATAATTCCATTTTAAAACAGGCACTTACTGATTTTAGACAAGTCCATGTAGCTAATAGCCATGTAGGTATCACATATCTTTCCCCTGTTGATATTACAAGTAAAATACTTCAATGTCAATTAATTCACAACAAACATATATTTTTAGTTGCTTACAATATAAATGTAGTTGCCTCCTTTTGTTTCGTGTTTATTAAGGATGGATATTGATTCTATATTGAATAAAATCTTTCAATACAAATAGTTTTAACACACAAATTCATGTCCAAATATAAGTGCATAGGTTATATTAGGCACCATCGTATTTAATTTAGTCCATGTAACTAATGTACCATGTAGGTATCACATATCTTTCTCATGCTGAGATTACAAGTAATACATAATTGAAATACAATATAATGAAAAATTAATTCACAATAACAATTGAAGATTTCATGTTGTTAACAGTAATATTGGAATTCATAGATAATTATAGTTTACTCTATACAGTTGTGCTGTAATACTTATAAATTTTTTTACCCATGTTGGAAATTGCAGGTTGTTGTAGCTATGCCAAGAGTTTCTATTGCAGATCGGATAAGGAACAGGAGGCGAGGGAGAAGGGGAGCCCAACTACGAAGCAGTTCATCAAATGAGGATGTCAATGCTCCCAATGCTCCCAACAATGTAGTTGAAAAGGACCCTGTGGTAGCAGATCATCCCAGCCCACCATCAGTCACAGAGCCACCTTCAACCACAGTACAAGGCGCAAGTTCAACAAAAAAAATCAGTGCCATTAGAGGCTGGACAAAGCAAGACATGCTCGATGCAATTGATGACACGAGTTTAAGGGATATTCAACCCATGCATCTGCAAAAAAACATGGTATTGCTGCCTCTAACATACATTATTGGATAAATGGGTTGACTAATACAAAGCGTAGAGGGCCTGTTACATTTATGACTGAAGAGGAGGAGGATGAAGTGGTTGAGTGGTGTAAGGAGATGGCCCAATTGGGACATGGGTTAGAGCTTATACAACTTAAATCCACTATAGCTCAAATCTGTCAAGGGAGGCCAAACCCCTTTAAAGATGGTTTTCCTGGTAAGTCATGGTAGATTGGGTTTAAAAAGAGGCATCCAGACCTTGTGTTATGTACAATGGAGGGCCTTGACAGAGACCAGGTTTTAAATCTATGCCCTGCAATTGTTTCCAAGTTCTATAACACTCTTTCTACTGCATATGACCAATGCTCATATGCCCCATACCATATATGGAACTATGATGAAATAGGCTTACAGGCAGGAAGAAATTGTGGTATGTGGGTAATTGCCAAAAAAGGGAGTAACAATGTGCCTAAGTTATTGCCTAAGAGAAGGGAGTGGATCACAATTATTGCCTGTGTCAATGGAATTGGTTCATCAATACCAGGATTTTATCTATTTAAAGGTAAAACTCAACTAAAAAAATATATACAGAATTGTGAACCAGGGGCATGCATGGCTGCACATCCACATGCATGGATGACAAATGAACTGTTCCTGAATTGGATTTTCCACTTTATTGCTTCTGTACCGGGTGGTGTCTCACCTGAAAACAGGCACTTACTGATTTTAGATGGCCATGGAAGCCACGTGGTTGTGCAGAAAATCGAGGAGGCCAATAAGTTGGGCATTGACCTATTAACATTGCCGACTCATACCACTCACAGATTGCAACCCCTTGATGTGAGCATGTTTGGGCCTTTCAAGAACTATTTCAGGGTCGAGTGAGCTTCATGGATGGCAAAGAATCCAGGGGTGGAAGTAAAGATGTTTGAGCTAGCTGAGCTTGCAAGTAAAGCATTTAAAAGGGCTCTCACACCTTCTAATATCAAGGCTAGATTTAGGAGGATTGGTATATGGCCACTCAATTTTGGTGTTCTTATGCATGATACCAGTTATAGCCAAGAATTTTAAGTGGAAGGTCAAGAAGCAACGAAATTAGAAGAGCATGTTGGTGCCCAAGAAGATGTGGCTGTTGCTGAAGGTATAATGTTCCTTTCTGAAGGGTTGTTCTGTGGTGGTGATGATGTTGAGCATGTCAGTGAGACACAGTTCAGTCATGAACCAACTAACAATATCAATGAGGTTGTGACACCCACTGATGCAGCTGACAATGAGCAATTGACCATGCCAACCCAAGTAAGTGCACCATCATGGCTGACAGAGGTCGTGATGAATATCACTGGAAATAATGTATCTACCACCAATGAGGATGAAAGCATGGATATGCCTTCACAACCATTAGGGTTGAACACCGAACTTGTTAATTATTTTATGGACAATGGATCACTGGAAGAGGAGCCTATTCAACATGAAGTACCTGAATAAGACAACAAAGGGGGCCAATCAGTTGTCCCAGAAGATGAAATCCAAGTGCCAGATCCGGAGGAGCATGGGGCAACAGAAAAGCGGAGATTACTTGGTGCATTCCTAAAGCTACCAGTAGAGAGAGTGAAGGCCTCATCAAGGAACTCAACATCAGATTATCTTTGTTTAGGGAGGAGTTCACAATTTCTCACATCTAAAGATTATATGAATTTAATGTTTGAGTCTGAATGTAAAAAGAATGAAATTTAGGAAGCTAAAAAGAGAAAGAAGGAGTTATCCAATGAAAAGAGGGCTACAAGGATTGCAACAGCAGAAGCTTGAGCAAGGGAAAGGTTGGAAAGAAAAAAAGCAAGGGAAGATAAGGAACATCAAAAGCAATTGGAAAGGCAAGAGAGAGAGGCAAGAAAGGTTCAACAAGAGTTGGAAAAAGGAGGAGGGGTGACAAGCAGAGAAAACCATGGTTCAAGCCAGTTTGAGGCAAATAGGTTGATGTCTAACATGCTGGACCACATTGCAGAGTAGACATCATCATTCCAAGACCTGATTAACATCCAAGTCCCCAGCTACCAGGCAGGGGTTAGGCCCACCTCTTATACCCCTACCAGTGTAGGTTTGAATCCTAACTGTGTTTATATACACTTGCAGTTAGTGCTGGGGTTAGTAACACAAGTGGACACTTGGGCTACTCAGTCCCACCATGGCTACATGGAGCAAATTGGAGTCAACCATATGCCAAAATTTAGGCACATCCTAATCATCCAATGTTGGGCAACACCATATCAAGTAATGCAGAAATGGAAGCACAAGGCTAGAGTGTGCCATGACTTAATTTTTGTAACTACAAGACACTCGTGATTTTGTTAACTGCTGAAGAGTATCTTAGCCTATACATCGCATTTTATGAAGTTATATATCAAACAATTCTATAATTCCTACATATCAAACAGCTTTCTGTAAACTTACAAGTTTGTTAATTTGTTGAAGTTATAGCCTTAGCCTATATCAGATTTTTTATGAAGTTATATATCAAACAATTTATAATTCCTACATATCAAACAATTTCTAAATCCTACAAGTTTGTTAATCTGTTGAAGTTATAGCCTTAGCCTATATCAGATTTTTTATGAAGTTATATATCAAACAAGCTTTATAATTCCTACATATCAAACAAGCTTCTAAATCCTACAAGTTTGTTAATCTCATAGTTATAGCCTACAAGATATCGATTTTTATAGTTATATATCAACAACTTAAATCCTACAAGCTTGTTAATCTCAGTTATAGTCACGCCTATATCAGATTTAACTACACTGAACATCATATAGTGATTCAATTAAGATGAGAGATGAAGTGGTCTTGCATTGCATCCTGTTAAGTAGATGTCCTAAAATAAATTAAACTATGTAGTACCCAGAATACCCACATCCTAATTCAAAATCTTTAAAATGTTTTTATCAAGCTCAACATACCATACTTAATATGCAATACTGCATAAAATATTGATTTAATGTTTCTTATGAATGTGAGTAAAAACTATAATTAAAGGATTGTGAGATTATATAGGGGAGAGGGGTCAATGCCCAAACACCTCAGTGCTGACTGGACCAGGGACCACGTAAGGAGGGCCACGTCATGTACGTCAGCTGTCCGTTCGCATGCCTTTCACGTGGCGTGCAAGTATATAAACACGGGGAGCAATTGATTCCTGATCGAGACATTATAGCCTTAGCCTATATCAGTTAGATCAACACAGGGAGCAATTGAAGTTATAGCCTTAGCCTATATCAGATTTTTCAATTCATAATTGAACAAAGAAATTGAATTCATAATTGAATTGAAGTGATTCAATTAAGATGAAAGATGAATTGTAATATATCTAAATGTCAAGTGATTCAAAAAATATTTAAATACAATAAACCAGTCCAAAAGAGCAATCATGTAAAATAGAATTGCAACAATGACAAGAGTAAAGACTAATAGTATTATACAACTCTTGAAATCCTATGTTATAATGTTCAAGTGCAATCTAAACAAAAGCAACTAAATCATTGCCCATCTTTTACTGAATTGAAGTGATTCAATTAAGATGAGAGATGAATTGTAATATATCTAAATGTCAAGTGATTCAAAAAAATATCTAAATACAATAAACCAGCCCAAAAGAGCAATCGTGTAAAATAGAATTGCAACAATGACAAGAGTAAAGACTAATAGTATTATACAACTCTTCAAATCCTACGCTATAATGTTCAAGTGCAATCTAAACAAAAGCAACTAAATCGTTGCCCATCTTTTACTGAATTGAAGTGATTCAATTAAGATGAGAGATGAATTGTAATATATCTAAATGTCAAGTGATTCAAAAAAATATCTAAATACAAGAAACCAGTCCAAAAGAGAAATCGTGTAAAATAGAATTGCAACTATGACTAGAGTAAAGACTAATAGTATTATACAACTCTTCAAATCATACGTTATAATGTTCAAGTGCAATCTAAACAAAAGCAACTAAATCGTTGCCCATCTTTTACTGAAATGAAGTGATTCAATTAAGATGAGATATGAATTGTAATATATCTAAATGTCAAGTGATTCAAAAAATATCTAAATACAATAAACCAGTTCAAAAGAGCAATCGTGTCAAATAGAATTGCAACAATGACAAGAGTAAAGACTAATAGTATTATACAACTCTTGAAATCCTACGTTATAATGTTCAAGTGCAATCTAAACAAAAGCAACTAAATCATTGCTCATCTTTTACTGAATTGAAGTGATTCAATTAAGATGAGAGATCAATTGTAATATATCTAAATGTCAAGTGATTCAAAAAATATCTAAATACAATAAACCAGTCCAAAAGAGCAATCCTGTAAAATAGAATTGCAACAATGACAAGAGTAAAGACTAATAGTATTATACAACTCTTGAAATCCTATGTTATAATGTTCAAGTGCAATCTAAACAAAAGCAACTAGATCTCGTTGCTCATCTTTTAGTGAATTGAAGTGATTCAATTAAGATGAGAGATGAATTTTAATATATCTAAATGTCAAGTGATTCAAAAAATATCTAAATACAATAAACCAGTCCAAAAGAGCAATTATGTAAAATAGAAT